>RJWH01006826.1:0-38860 GCA_004363575.1 Solenodon paradoxus
CAGTCACACACACACTCACTCCTACTCACACACGGTCACTCCCACTCACACAGCCAGACACACACTCACACACAGTCACTCTCACTCACACCCAGTCAGACACACACACACAGTCACTCCCACTCGCACACAGCCAGACTCACTCACACACGCACACTTGGTGTTTGCCAGGGACGGGGTCGGGCATGGGCGAAGCTAATCAAAAAGTCCCAGCTCCCATTATCAAAGATGAGTAAGTTCTAGGGACACAGTGACTGCATGGTGACTATAATGAACACGATTATGTATCTGAAAGTTGGTTTTGAAAGTTCTTTCACTCTGTACACACGTGGTGTAAGGCTGGGAAGGGACGCGCGTCTCACTAACGTTACCGAGGCCACCGCTGCAGACCGCACGGCTATGAAACCGCGGCCTGCGCACCTGCACACCGCCGTTACATCTCTGTGCAGCGGGGAAAGGGAAGATGGAACACCGCATACCTGCTAAGCACTCCCGGTTGCTTCTGCCAGTTGTAGAATGTCACCTGCGAGTCTCGCAGAGCTAGTCACATGGTGTATGGGATCAGCCGTTTAGCCAGGCCCTGCCTTGTCCTCCAGCAGGAAAGGCTGTCCGGGCGGCCTTCCTGGAGGAGGTGGATTGCTGCCTTTCTCTCCCTTCCTTCCTTCTCTCTGGCTGCTCCTTCTCAGCCTCCCTGCGGGGCCCTCTCCTCTGCCTGCCTGCTTTTCCTGCGCGTCTCTGTCTGGCTAGACCAGAGCTTACACGCCAGCCAGCGCCAACCCACGGGCAGCTTTTATTTGGCCCCTACAGTATCTTTATTTTTTTCTGGATTTGAATCATTTAAAAGCCGAGGGATTTTGCTTTCAAAAATATCCAGATTTCTCTCTTAGAAATTTGGAACATCTGGCCATGTTGTGTGCTTTCCCACACAGCATGCGTTGGCAGGAAACAAGCGGCGCCAGCTTTGTGCTGAGCCCCCAGGGTCTCTCGTGAGCCCAGGACCTGAACTGACACCTACGGGGATGATATCGTAGTGACATCTGGCCAAGATCCCCAGAGAGGGCCAAGGACCCCCTGGAATAACCCTTGTCCTCCCCAGCAGAAGCAGTAGGAACAAAGGCGGGAGGAGGCGACGATTTCTCTCGGAGCTTAGCTCACATCTCCCAGCCTCATTGGGACGCCCCGGCTTCCATTCTGCAAGTTGGAAAGTGTCGAGACTTCTGGGCCCAAACCTCATGTGAGAGATGGAGGGGCAGAGACAGAGCGAGGCAGACAGAGAGAGAGGAGAGCTGGGGGAGGAGTTCGATCCTTTTTCAGAACGAAAAGGAGCAAAGTGTGTGCACACGTGGGTGCAGACGTGTGTCTGCACGCACCCAGGTGTGGGCACGAGACCCAGGCTTGAGCTCCCTCCGAAAACCAATATAATCCACTTCTACTTGTCTGCAGACCCAGCACAGATTTCTCTCTGGAAACGGAGATGAGTGCTTTTTGGGTCCTTGTAAGTCAAGACGCGTTAGTCAGTCATGAGAATAAGATGTCGAAAGGAACGGTGTAGGCAGGAATGAAGGCGAGTAAGCAGGCAGCCAGGGAGAGAGGGGATGAGGAAACATTCTATTTTTATTTAGTTGTTTACACTGGTTGTTCCCTGAATCCAGGACGAGACGTGAACCTGGGTCCATGGGATGCATGTGGACTCTGCTTGGCCAGAGGCGGCGACCCACCCACTGGGCCACCAGGGCAGGCTCAGTCACGAAAAATTCACTAGGTTATAAACAGATGGAGACATAGCTGGAGAAACCCACATTCCGGTGTATGAAACTCTGCTTTGGGTGGACGTGGGCGTGCGTGTGTGGATGATGATGTCAAATGTACTCGCTCCTGTGGGCTGTGGTCCTCAAAGCTGGAAACCCACAGCCCTCACCTGGTACCTGCATGAGAAGGGCTGACACGAGGTCGGGCGCAGGTGGGAGGCACAAAAGCGGGTTTACGTGATGCCATAGGCCAGAGGGAGCTGTCGAACGTTGTGGGTTTTTTTTCCTTTTTTAAGGAAAGGCACAGCAGGAATGAAGGGAGTAGGCAGGCAGCATGAGAGAGGAGGAGGAAGCACTTATTTTATTTTTATTTAGTTGTTCACACTGGTTATGCTCCCCAGGACCCGGAACCAGAACCCAGGGTTGTGTGTCCCGCGCTTCTTCAGAGGTGACTGACGTAACCGCTGCTCCACCGGGAGCCGCCTCATTGACATAACCAGGAGCACCAAAGCCTGCAGCCCATTACACGTGTCACCAACCTCACACACTCCATGGCATCTGGAATTCTGCTCCCCTTTCCAAGTCCTTCTGGGTCAGCAAACATCAGCTGTCCACATGATGGAGGAAATTGTCGGGCCCAGGGCTTGGGGGGACACAGATTCATGTGTGAGATTACACCTCCTTCACCCTCATTTTCCAGTTAGGGAGACAGGGACCCCCCCCCACCCCCAGACAGAAAATCCCTTGTCTGGGGCCACTTAGCATGGCTCCCGACCGCTCATGTGGGGACCTTCCTCATTCCCAGGGCACGTGGCCTGCGTGGTTGGGGATAGCAGGGACTGTCCTCAACCAGAGCGAGGCTGGCTGGAGGAGACCCGGGTGGGGACAGCTGTCCTCATTCTCCCGTTCCCACCTCCACCGCCACTGCCACGACCAGCAGCAGCCTCTTCATACCATTAATATCATCATCATCGTTGTCGTCATCACGGCATGACCTTCAGCAGCAGCAGCAGCAGCATCGCCATTCTCGCCACCATCATTCTCGTGTCGTCACCATCATCACCACCCATCTCCTGACTCACGAATGGACGCAGCCCTTTCTCACCAGTCTGGGCCAGAACACTGGGCTGAGATGGGTGGCTTCCTCCTCTTCCTCCCATCCAAGCACAGTCCCTGCGGTGACCCAGGTATGAGACCGCACTGCTGAAGGTGGCCCTGCTCCACCGGCCAGAGGGACCCTGATGCAGACTCCGGGGCTCCCACTGCGACCGCCTGGGCGGTGGTGGCCGCTCCAAGGGTCTCTTCGTCCTCATGCTCCAGTGTGGCCCCGCTGGACTCCTGGAGACAACACACACAGCCGCTAGAAAGACAGCGGGCACGGTGACGCCAACGACGGGGGCAGAGGGTCCTTCTGAACTTGGAAGCGATCTCTTCGGAGAGGTTTTTCCGCACATGGGGCCGTCCTAGAAAGCTGGCTGTGTAGGCCAGCGTTCTGCAGGCGGGAGGGTCTTCGTGGGGTCCGAGGGGCTCCTTCCTCCCAGTGCGGTCTGCGTTCTGCAAGGGTCTCCGCCCACAGGACGCTCCGTGTACGGAAGCCATGTCCTTAGATTCCTTTGCCTTTTCCAAAGGCGGCAGAGGCGCCGGATGGAGTTGTCACTGGCAGGTGGGAGTCCGCCTACGCGCGCGTGAGCGTTTCTTAATCGATGCGACCGACCACCGTTGGTGACCAGGACACGTGCATGGACAATGAGGTGTCTCCTAAATATCTGCTGTAGGGCGACCTAAGCCTGGGAACGGCCTCAGATGCACGAGGAAGGTCTGGCGCCGCCGCCCTGCAGCCCAGCTCCGCCGACGCCCGCGAGCAGCGGCCCTACCTGCGCGGCCGCAGGTGCGCCGTCAGCCAGGGGCGGAGCGCCGGCCGCCGCGCCGCACTGCCCGCCGCGGCCGCCAGGGGCAGCACCGTCCCCGCCGGCCCGCGCCTCCCCCTCGTCCCCCCAATCTCCGCCCCCCGCCCCTTCCCTCCCGGCGCCCGGCTCCCCTGAGCCCCGCCAGACCCCGCGCCGCCCGCGCCCCGCTCGACCGCCGAGGCGCCCGCTGCCCCGCGCCCCGGCGTCGCCCCGCTGCGCCCTCCCCGGGGGCCATGGGGGCGCCTCCGGGCTACCGACCCTCGGCTTGGGTGCATCTCCTGCACCAGCTGCCCCGCGCGGACTTCCAGCTCCGCCCGGTGCCCAGCGGATTCGCGCCCCGGGAGCAGGACTATCAGCAGGTGGGAGCGGAGCGCGGCCTGGGCTTCTGTCGGGGGACAAGGGGCTAGGTGACCGGTTCCTGCGTTCCCCAGGGGTGGGGGCCGGGCCGGACTCTGGGCTCCCTGAGGGGGGAGGAGCGTGGGGGTCCTAAGCCTCGAGGTTCCCCCTGGGGTGGCGCTGGAGGACCAGACCTTAATTACAGGGGCTCGGCGACCTGCACCCCTGAGTTCCAGAAGAGCGGTGCGGCCCGAGGATTCCGGGTCTCCGGGATCTGCCTAGGAGGCCAGAATCCAGGGTCATGGGGCGTTGTCCACCCTCCTTGTGCTAAGAGATGACCCTTCCCCTCATGGGATCAGAGCAGTCCAGATAAAGAGTCCAGGTCAGGTGGGACGCCCAGGAGAGGACCCGAGCCCAGGAGAGGACCCGATCGGGGTGGCGGGGAGCCACGGGGGTGTCTGGCCTCTGAGCGGGACTGAGGGGACCAGGATGGGGAAGGGGCTTAGGGCTGGGAAGCGAGGTGGGTGTCGGGAGGGGCATGCAGCCTGTTCCAGGACAGAAGTGGGTGGGGGTCATCGGGAGCAGAAGATGACAGGAATGGGTCCCCAGGGTGGGGCCCGCGTGGGGACCTCACGGAAGCCAGGGTCCCGAGGGAAGGGGCCCGGCCTGGGGCAGCTGGGATAGGAGAGAGAACTGTCCCCTGACCCAGTTTAATTCAGCCTTTGACTTTGAGATTAAGGCAGAGGCCAGGATGAGCCGGGTGGGGAGATGGGTCCGCCTGAGCCGTGTGGGGCCCTGACTAGGGGTCCAGCCCCTCATTGGGGTCCTGGGGCCCTTGAGGGCCCCGGGCTGGGACTGTAGAGCTTAGAGGGGTCCTGGCACGCTGAGGGGGGATCTCTGCTGTACAGGGAGCTATGTGGGTCACAGCTGTGCCGGCGGGGTGTGCGCCACCCTGCCTGCTTGGCCCCCTCCCACCCACAGCCCCGGCTCTTACACAGTCATGGGCAGGGAGGGGGCCTTCAGCCACTGGCCACAGGCCACCCCGGCCCGACTCAGTCACTCCTGGGGGGGCGCTCAGGGGGGTCACTCCAGCCAGCGTCACCAGAGACACCACTGTGACAGCAGAGAAACAGTCAGGGCTCTGCGACATGCTGGATGCACAACTCTCACACGTGCACACACACATCTACATACATCACACACAGACACAGACACGCAGACACAGAGATACATGTACACACATCACACAAGACACATATACACACATCACACATGTACACACATCACACAAGACACATATACACACATCACACAAGACACATATGCACAAATCACACAGAGACACGTACACACATCACACAGACACATGCACACACATCACACACAGACACAGACACAGACACGTGTACACACATCACACAAGACACATGTACACACATCACACACAGACACGAACACACGTACCATACAATACACATAGACGCACACACTCACACAGACATGTACACAGATGTGTACATATGTACACACCCCACCCTCAATACCTCATGTAAGATACATTCTTAATACACACACTTGCACACACACCCCCACACGCTCATACACGCCAACATATTCATACTTACATAGATGCAGACATGCACACCCACATATACACCACACACATGTGTACACTGGCACACATGCATCTAGACATTCACAGACGCATGCTTGCACACCCACATATATACACACATGCACATGTTTCACACACATTGTCACACTCACACCGCTAGACACCACTCACAGACTCAAGGAACTGTGCCCGAAACACAAATGCCCACAGATGCATTCCATAGGCACACAGATCCTCACACTCACACGCAGGTGTTCCTATGACAAAGTCAAGGACACAACATCCCATCCCAAAGTCAGGAACAGAAACACATGCATCACACACGTCACACACTTATCATACACACACAACACATTCATCACACCAGTCATCACACTTACACTCACCACACACTCACACTTGTCAAACACCACACACTCATCAACTCACACTTGTCACACACACAATACACATTCACCAGTCACCACACTCACCAGCTATCACACACTCAACTCACAACACACTCACTCAAAACGCACATTCACCACACTTAACATGCTCATCTCTCTCTCTCTCATACACACACACACACACACACACATGCAGAGGTGCTATCACAGAGCTGTCACGCCCCCCTCCAGCAAGTGCCAGGTGACAGGCTTACACTGGGGTGGGCGTGTGGAGTCAACAGCAGGGAGGACCAGCAGGGAGGAAGGATGGGAGGCCGGCACCCCCACTTGGCTCACAGGCTGGGAACAGGCTCCCTTCCCCCTCCCACCATTCTCAGCAGGTCCCCAGGGGTGTCCCCTCCTATTGCTGGGGGCTGTGAGGAGGCCCCAGGCCCAGGGAGGGCCAGCTGCACTGAAGGCCATACAGTCATGGGGGGCAGAGCACCTTGGACCCCAGACTTGTCCCCACATCTCCCCAGTCGGCCAGCCCCCACCCTGGAGCCCTGCCTCCCTGCCTGCCCACGTGGGGCTGGGGACTCTGGCTATCTCCATGGACCCTAAGGCCACAGGCTGCCCCCCAATCCAGCCAGCGTCCCCTAAGATGCTGGGCCCAGAGCCCCAGTCCCCCAGGATGGAGTGAGGGGCTGTCTGAGGCTGATGTACCCCCTTCCCAGGCTCTGCTGCTGGTGGTGGCACTGGCCGGCCTGGGCTTGGGCCTGAGCCTCGTTTTCATCGCTGTCTACCTCATCCGCTCCTGCTGCTGCCTGCCCCCAGAGCCCCCCGGGGCCAAAAGCCCCCCACCCGGGGGCGGCTGCGTCACCTGGAGCTGTATCACTGCCCTCCTCGTCGGCTGGTAATGGGGCCCCAGGGTGGGTGGGCGCGGACAGATCTCCCCTAGCTCTAGGTCAGCCTTGCGGGCACCCACTGCAGCCTCACCCGAGGGAGACCACAATCGGGGTTCAGAGGACAAGTGACCCCCCAGGCCAGCCCCTGGACCACGGGGAGGGTGAGAGTGGGCAGTCAGACAGCTTTGGTCTGGTGGCTCTGCCACGGCCTGGCTGTGAGGCCTTGAGGAGCCCTTGCTCCCTGCCAGCCTCAGTATTCACAGCTCTAAAATGGGCAGCTCTCCTGGTGCCAGCCCACAGCTGCCCCGCGTGAAGGCGACTAGTGGCACCATTTCCGAATCTGGGCATCTGCCCCCCAGAGTTCCTGGGGCACAGCCCAGCAGGCCCTGGCCCTGCCCACTTTGGAGGAGGGTGGCCGGGGGAGGGTTAGGGTGACTTTCAAGGCCACAGGCCCAAGTGCAGCTGGAGATTCAGACCCTGAAGCCCCAGGGCCCCAGGAGAGAGAGGAAGGGGGCTCAGCTCCCGGGCGTGGGCAGTTGTCATAGCCCTGGACTGCAGTCCAGAGACTTGTCCCACCCGGTAGTTGCCCGGGAGCCTGTGTCCCCCTCACTGCCATGTGGGGGGTGACATGGGGGAGTTCTGGACCGTCTGCAACCAAGATGCCTCCCGAGTGGGGGTGGACAGGGAGGTGGACAAAGGAGAGACACGGGGGAGAGACACGGCTGGCCCTGGCCTGGGAACAAGAGGAGCTTTGTAGTGTGAACAATGGGGCGGGGGTGTGGGGCTGGGGGCGGGGGCCTCCTGGGGTGGGGGGCTGGCTCCCTCGCCCCAGTCTGGTGTTGGCCGTTGGCTGAGGGACGCGCAGTGGGGGCCGGCTGGCCGCATTCAGGCCCCACAATGGAGCTCTGTGTTGGCGGTGGAGGGCGGAGGCTGGCCCCTCGTCCCATGTCGTCCGTCCCCCGTCCCGTCGTGTCCCCCCCCACCCCACCCCCCCCACCCCACCCCACCCCCGCTGCCCTCCCAGCTGGCCAGAGCTTTTGGGGGCGGGCAGGCTGGACTCCAGGCTGGGGGCCTGAAAGCCTAGAAAACCCCAGGAGCACGAGGAGAGGGCACCTGCCCCGGAGGGGACCGGTGCTGAGGACTCTGGAGGAGGCCCCGCGTGGGCCTGCAAGGCTTTGGGGGGTTGGGGGTAAGGATTCTCACCCTGCGGGGCGGCAGGGGTTCCGCTGCGGTGAGGTGCGGGTTAATCCCGGCCCACTCCACCCACATTAACATCACAATGACGTCCCAGCCTGGGGAGGGAGGCCTTCCCGTTACCTTGGCAACCGGTGGGGGCTGTGCGGGAGACCTTCCTTTCCCACGCCGGCTCGACCAATGGGGTGGGGTGGAAGGAAGAGGGCTGGGCGTGGGGGGTGGGGGGGTGGGGACGCCTCCAGGGTCCCCGGGGCGGTGGTGATCCCCTCCCTCCTCCTCACAGCGCCGGCATCGGCATCGGTTTCTATGGCAACAGCGAGACCAGTGACGGGGTGTCCCAGCTCAGCTCGGCCCTGCTGCACGCCAATCACACTCTCAGCGCCCTCGACCACCTGGTGAGGGGGGGTCTCCCCGCAGCCCACAGAGGGCCCCTTGGGGTTCACGCTCAGAGCCAAGACCCAGAGCTGACACTTAGGACCCCAGACTCAGAATTTCAGGTTCAGGTTGCTAAGCCCCGGTCCAGGCTGCAGTGAGTACCAAGAGGAGCCCGAGGCGGGCTCGGGGGCGGGGCCGGGCCGGGTAATGGGCGGGGCCGGGCCGGGGGCGGGATTCCCAGTCAGAACTGGCCCTGAGCACCCCTCCAAGCCTCGGAGGGCCGGGACAGGATGGCACATCCTGGGGTGTGTGGAGACACTGTGAGGCTCCAGGGACCCTGACTGCATCTCAGGACCTTGCATGCGACCCCCTCGGACCCTTAATCCAATCTGGAACTAGGGGCTCAAACTCAGACCCCAAACTCATACCCATTCCCAGTGCTTGGACTTCAAGTCTGCCAACCAGGCGCAGACCAAACGCGGGGCCCAGCCCCAGCCCTGAAGTCAGACCCAGGCCCACAGACCTGATTCCTGTCCCAGAGCTGAGCTCAGGACCCAGGGGTGGGGATTTGGGGGGGCCCCAGGATTCCAGACCCTTCAGACCACAGATCAAGTCCAATTGCAAACCCAGGCCATGGAGCTCAGATGGAAGAACCCAAACTCAGGACCGCAGACGCCAGGATCAAACCCCAGACATAACCCAGCTCTGGGGCTAAAGTCTTTACCTGGGACTCAAGCCACTGACCACACAGCCCTTCCCTTCCTCAGTCCTCGGGCGCCCTACCTCCATCTCAGAGCCCCCCACCCTCTCACTCCTTCCCCTACAGCCCTGTCCTCCACCCCTGGCTTCCCCCCACGCCGCACACCCTCCTCTGACCCCAGACCCACCCTGTGTCCAGGTGCTGGAGATGGTGGAGAGGCTGGGTGAGGCGGTGCGGACTGAGCTGACCACGCTGGAGGAGGTGCTCACGCAGCGCACAGAGCTGGTGGCGGCTGCCTGGGGAGCCCGGCGCCAGGCCGAGACTGTGGCCCAGCAGCTGCAGGGGCTGGCCTTCTGGCGGGGGATGCCCCTGAGCCCCCTGCAAGTGGCCGAAGATGTGTCCTTCGTGGAGGAGTACAGGTGGGTGACAGTCCCCGGGCCACCCAACTTGTCTGAAGATGTTTGGGCATCAGTTAGAGGAGGGGTGGAGACCCAGGAGGTGGCTCCGCATCCTCAGGGCTCAGGACCCCAGCAGAGACAGCTCACCCCGAGTGTCGACCCTGACAAGACGGAGAAACCCAGCTGGAGAGAGGGGCCAAGGCGCCCGTGTGGTTTCGCGCCCACGTGTCACGTCCTCCTAGTCTCCCTTCGGACACGTGCCCATTCCACAGATATGGATGTGACCCCTTCCAGTGAGGTGGGCGTTAGGAGCAGCTCCCTCCCTAACCACCTGGCCATAAACCAGTTATTTGCCGGCTCTGGGCCTCAGTGTGCCTGTCTGTGAAGTGGGAACAAGGGCAGCATCCCCTTTTGGACTGTTGAGATGGGGAGTCAGTATCTGTTGGGTGCTTACTTCGGGGACCAGCACCTGTCATACATAACAGCACGGAGCAGAGACCAAGGCTCAGCAAACCCTGGGAAGTGGCGGCAGCAGAGCTCTGGAGAAAACGAAGCAGGAGAGGGGCAGGTTGGGACCCCGCAGTCACACTGCAGTGCTCGTGCTTCCCCCAGGGGAGCTGTCTTCCGTTCACCACCCTCGGCGGGTCCCCGGGTACGGGCACAGGTGGTGACGCGATCTGACTGTGCTCCAGTGGGGGGCAGGCCAGGGCTGAGGCGCCTGGGGCGAGGACGCCCATGTGGGCATCAGACATGCCTGGGCCCATGAGCACGTGCTGGGCCAGGTCCTTGAAAGAGTGTCTTCTGCACACTCTGCATGGGCTTGCCTGGCTCCGGGGAGGAAACTGGGCCAGGGTGGGACCTGTGAGCAGGACCTGGGGTCACCTGGAGCCCCTTCCCCAGAGAGTCCCCAGGGAGAGGCTAGAGGAGGGGGAGCCTTTCCCCGCAGCCACTGAGAACAGCCTCCTGGTGTGGACCTCACCGCCTTCCCTCCCGTGAGCTAGCGATTCGCTACTTGCTAGCATCCAGCTTATTCCCAGCTGACCTGTGTGTGCATCCCTTCTCCTCAGTGACCTCCTGCTCATTCCCACGATGACCTTCAGGGGTCGCTGCTGTGGGTCTCACCTGTTGTTACGGGGGCACATGGAAGGCACAAGGTAGAGACCAGGTTAGAGAATAAGAAGCGGACGGGCCCTGGGCACCAGCAGGCCCCCTTGAAGGACTTACTCTGAGAAGCCAACCCTGTGCAGGTCCCAAGCTCAGGGGTTCTGTCAGGTGTGGTCTCACGACCCCTGTCACAGGCCAGCTGGGCTCCAGGGAGGTCACACAACCAGACAGCAGGGCGTGAGTGTTGGGGGTCCCCTCTGCCCGGTCTGGAGCCCGGGCGCCCCGGACGGGCATCATGAGGGCCACACCCGTCCCCAGGTGGCTGGCCTACGTCCTCCTGCTGCTGCTGGAGCTGCTGGTCTGCCTCTTCACCCTCCTGGGCCTGGCCAAGCAGAGCAGGTGGCTGGTGGTCGTGTAAGTGTCGCCTTCGGGTCCCGCTTAGGGTCTGTGCGGGAGGGCCCCAGGCCCGGCTTGCCCAGGGCTCATCCACGCATGGCCGGCACGTGGCCGAATGTGGGCTGTAATCACACTCGTGCCACATGCCATGGCTGCTCCTCCTCGTGGAAGCCTCACACCCACCTGTACCTCGCGCCCCGGCCCACATGAAGGGTGGGGGGCTCCCACTGAACCCTGCAGCAGCTCCACCCTTCCCAGGGAAGAGGTTATGCCCTCCCGTCCGGCCCCCCAGGTTTGGAGACCCTGCCAGACAGGCCCCGACTCAGCATTCAAAGCCAGGCCTTCGGTTGGGCCCGCGGCCTTTCTGCCTGCTGTCTGGCCTCTGAAGCTGACCCCGGAGAAAAACCAGGGGGTGCTTTAGCCCTGGAGCTGCCCCCATTCCTGGGCAGAGCAGGAGGATAAGCAGGCTGCGGGCGACCCTGGAGGCAGACGCCAGAATCCTGGGTCCCTCGAAGTCCAAAGCCCCCCAAGGTCCCTCCTTGGCCTCCCCGCCCCCAGGGGCTAGATGGTCACTTTGACTTCACATCACTGGTCCACATACCCCAGCTTCTGTACCCCCAGTTCTCAGGCTCCTGTGATGGGACTGATGGGGGAAGGGAAGAGGCAGGACGGGGGACTTGGAGCCCTAGAACCCCAGTTCTGACCCCCCTCCCCAACAGGATGACAGTGATGAGCCTTCTGATTCTTGTCCTGAGCTGGGGCTCCCTGGGCCTGGAGGCGGCTGCAGCTGTGGTGAGTGTGCGCCAGGCGGGAGGCCCGCTCGTGGTCCTGGGGTGGCCCAGTGCCTCAGCTTCTCGAGAAGGACCTGGGGCCAGGGTCGCAGGTTCCAGGCTGCTTTCCTAGGTCCTGAGGGGTTGGGTACTGGCTTAGACTCCTGGTCCGAGCGGGGAGGACGGGGGTCCGGACTCCTGGTCCGAGGGAGGAGGACGGGGGTCCGGACTCCTGGTCCGAGGGAGGAGGACGGGGGTCCGGACTCCTGGTCCGAGGGAGGAGGACTGGGGTCCGGACTCCTGGTCTGAGGGAGGAGGACGGGGGTCTGGACTCCTGGTCTGAGGGAGTGTGGAAATGGGGGGCTTTTGCTCTGAGTCCCTCTTTCTCTGCGTCATCCAGGGCCTCAGTGATTTCTGCTCTAGTCCGGACACCTACATCCTTAACCTGACCCAGGAGGAGACAGGGCTCAGCCCAGGTGATCCACTGACCCAGGCACCCCTGAGTGCCCAGGGGCCCCTGTGCCCAGCCATGCCAGGCCTGGGGTGGGAGCCGCTGTCAGTCCGTCCTGCCTTAGTCCTGAGGCTCTGGGTGGGAGACCTGCTGCAGCCAGGAAGGGGCGGTTGAGCCTGAGGGCTGGGAGGGTTTGACCACTTGGGACAAGGGGGAGCCAGGTTGTTCCCACAAGGACAGTGGCAGGGGCTCCCAGGGAGAGCGGAGCCTCCAGTGGTTGTGGCTGGACAGAGGGATGGGGTTTGCCAGGCCCGTGGGACCACGGGAGGCCCCGGCTGCGGAGGGCTGCCCTGCGGGTGGAATGTCGCGTAGCTCACGACGCCCTGTGCCTCTCCCCTCACTCAGACATCCTGCACTACTATTTCCTCTGCAACCAGGCCGTCTCCAACCCCTTTCAACAGGTTAGGGCAGCAGCGGGAAAGGGAGCAGGAGGGCGGGGCTGGGGCCTGGAAATTGGGGTTCTGGGGAAGGATGCGGGCACCAGGAGCCCTGGTGTTCTGTGGGGCGTCAGCCACAGGACCCCCTCCCTGAGTCCCTCCTGCCCGCAGAGGCTCACTCTGTCCCAGCGAGCACTGGCCAACATCCACTCGCAGCTGCAGGGCCTGGAGCGCGAAGCTGCCCCCCAGTTCCCGTCTGCACAGGTGGGCGCAGGGCGATGCCGTGGGGGAAGGAAGAGTCGGGGGCGGGCCAGGCTCTGTGGGCCTGGGCGTGGTCTGCCGAGGGCGTGGCCTGGGGGCGGGGCTTGAAGACGGGGTTGTTCCTTCGGGGGCGGGGCTTGAAGATGGGGCTGGGCCTGCGGGGCGGGGCCTTACGGGGGCGGGGCTTGAAGATGGGGCTGGGCCCAGGTGCCTAGACTGGTGTGAGGAGCAGGTGGCCATCAACTCCTCTCGCACCTCAGAAGCCTCTGCTGTCCTTGGAGGAGACGCTGAATGTGACAGAAGGAAACTTCCACCAGCTAGTGGCGCTGCTGCACTGTCGTGGCCTGCACAAGGTGACCCTGGTCCTCCCAAGTCCTCCCACAGGGAGCTCTGCCTAATCACAGAGGATGGCCCTCCTCGTCTCCAGCCCCTCCAGTCTTCATCCCACTGCCGCCCAGGAAATCTGTCTGTCTACCATCTGTCTTCTATCATCCATCATCCGTCTGTCTGTCATGGACCATCCATGTGTAACATCTATCTACAGCTGTCATTTAACTGTTCTCTACCTGTGTGTCACCTGCCTACCCATCTATCGCCGGCCTATATCCTTCTTTATCTCCGCCTCGCTACCCCTCACCCTCCCTGTCTGTCGTCTCTTCTGTGTTTCCAGTCCTCCTTTCTCTCCCCTCATCTGCCCCCCGCCTCCTCTCCTCTCTCCTCCTCCCCTCTCCACCCCCTCCCTCCTTGAGGATGTGCTCCCCAGTGAATTTTGGAACAAGATGACCTAGGTTCCAGTCCCAGCTCGGACCTCAGGCAAGTCACCCACTCTCTGTGCCTCAGTTTCCTCAGCGCACAGCCGGGATCCCAGGCTGGAAAGTGGAAAGCGCCATGGAGTGTGTGCTGTCCTCATACCAGGCAGGCAGGGCAGGCCAGTTCTGGCTCGGCCCAGGTCTGGCCCTTGGTTTCCTCACCTGGAAATGAGGGATGGAGGTGAAGTCTGCTCCCTGGGCGGGGCGGCCCCAGGGCTGGAGAGAAAGCCGTCTGTCCTCGTGATGCCAGGTGCACGGGGCTCTGTGGTCTCATGTTGGGGACTCTGAACCCCCTAGTGACGCTGTCACGAAGGAACTGCTGTTTTACCCCATCTCGCATGATGAGGTGCAGAAGGTGGGCGGCCTAGTTGTTCAGTGCACACCAAGGAGGCAGGCCCTCTGCTCCCCAGCCCCGCCCTGGGGCCCCCAGCTGGACTCAGCAAGGAGCAAACACCTCCTGGCTCTGAGTTGCCCTGTGCCGTGGCGGGGACGCTGGCAGGAACAGAGCACGTGTGGGGCAGCCAACCTCAGACTTCGCGCTGCCCCGCCTGAGGGGTCCCTCCCTCCCGCTGCACAAATCAGAGCTGGTCCCCGACACTGTGCTCAGGTCTCTTTCATGGCTCCCCTGCCCCCAGGACTTCTGGAACTGAAGCACTGAACCAGCACCCAGACTGCTGACGTGGGAGCTGGGAGGGCCGGGGCGTCCGCCATGCTCCCCTGCTGCTAATCAAGCGCGCACTGGGATCATTCGGTTCCACATGGCCTGGGGTGGTGGGCTGCGCTAGCACTCCCAGAGGCCTCGTGGAGCGGCAGGGGTCAGCGCCTACCTGCAGCAGGGCCCCAGGGTCCCCGCGTGCGCGTACACGTACATATACATATGTAATTTATTTTATTATTTTAAAGGAAAGACAGGCAGGAATGGAAGCGAGCAGGCAGGCAGAGAGAGGAAGAAAGATTCATTTGTTTAGTTGTTCGTTCTGTTCCCTCAGCCCCAGGTCACAAACCCAGGTCCTTGGAATGTATGTGAGCTGCACCTGGCTGGAGGCAGTGGACCTAACTGCTCCACCAGGGCGCCCCACATGTTAGAATTCGGATGAGGTGGAGGGCGGACTCTGGGCCTACCGGCCTGGCTCCAGTCCCAACTCTCTGGTCGGGGCTGTGTGACTGGTCCAAGGGCCTGGAGAGGCAGGAGCAGGTAGAGAGGCAGGGCCAGGAGGGGAAAGGACAGGTGACATGTCCTCCCTCGCTCAGCCCCTTCTTTCGTGGTCCTCACCTCTAGCCACTACTCCAGCGGCACGTACTGTTGGTCCTTCTTCTGGACCCCTCCTCCCACCCACCCTACAGTCATAGTTAGGGTCACAGTCAGGGGCCTTTCCCTGCCCCCACCCACTGTCCTCCCCCACAGCCCGGTGAGTTGGAAAACAACCCCATCGAGTCCTTCCTCTCAGGACTCCCCACACATGAATTAGGTCCCAGCTCTGCCCCTGACCTCCGAGGGCCTGAGCGGTCACCCTGGTGGCCCTAGGTGGCTGTACCCACCCTCCTGCCACAGGCCCATCCCAGGCTGCTCGGTGGACAGGGCCGGCACGCTTCTGCTCCCCTCTCAGCAGGCAGGTGGTCTGTGGCCTGAAGTGACCCTGGGGCCTGTTCCTGAGGCTCCCCGGGTCCCCGGGGGTCAAGCTGACGGCAGGGATGGCGGGAAGGAGGCTGGCACCCACGTGGCCCCGCGTGGCTTGCAGAGCTGGGCCAGGTCTGAGCAGGTTCTAGGCCAGAGTCTTGTGAGGGGACATGGGGCACGTGTGGGGACACTTCTGTGGTCCCAGCATGGGCACTGCTGACACCTGCCAGCCAGAGCCCAGAGGCACAGCCCCACAGCCAGGGCGGCTGCACAGGGACGCTGACCGCTGGCGTGTCGGGGCCTGCGGACAGGCCCTGACCAGGCCTGGCGCTGTGACGCAGAGAAGGCTGAGACTTGAGCTCAAGACTGTGGTGTGACAACAAATGTCCCGAGCGCAGCTTGTGTGCTGGGAGGAAACTGAGGCATGGAGCAGTGGTGCGACTTGTCGAGACCGGCGGGCCCGTCTGAGTGGGGCACGCCATGGCGGGGCTGAGGACATCGCCCGCTGATGCCCCTCCCCACCCGTCCCCAGGACTATGGCGCCGCCCTCCGGGGCCTGTGTGAGGACACCCTGGAAGGCCTGCTCTTCCTGCTGCTCTTCTCTCTCCTGTCCGCGGGGGCCCTGGCCACCGCCCTCTGCAGCCTGCCCCGCGCCTGGGCCCTCTTCCCGCCCAGGTCAGGAGGGCGGAGGGCAGGGGCCTGCGGGCGGGCAAGGGGGGAGGACGCTCTGGCCACTACTGGGGGGCAGCCTCCTGATGGGTCCCCCATCCTGCTTCTCTGCCACTCCCCCCATCGCACCCCAGTGACGACTATGATGACACAGATGATGGTGACCCTTTCAACCCTCAGGTACTAGCTCATAGCTGGGGGTCTGGACTCCTGTCTGAGGGAGGGGGACGGGGGTCTGCACTGCTGTCTGGGGGAGGAGGCTGGGGTGACAGTCCGCAGCTGCTCCCACTCGGCCCCTCCTCTCGCCCAAACCCAGGAACCCAAGCGCTTTGTGCAGTGGCAGTCATCTATCTGAGCCCCTCCTCCGCGTCAGACTGGAGCACGCCGCCCCCCTCCGGTGAGCCTCCCAGAGAGACACCCCAGCTCCCTAGTCACCTCTGCCTCCCCACTTATCCCGCTGCCCTGCCTGCACATCCGTCCGTCTGCTCTCTCTGCAGCTCCTTCCCTGGCCACCGGAGGAGACCCCACTAACTGGCCTGACAGGGCTCTTGCCACTAACAGTACCATGGCCACGGACACCCCTGATGGGACTGCCCCGCAACTATGTGCCCTGAGCCCTGGGAGGAAGGTGAGGGGCAGTCGCGGGCCGGGGGTGGGGGGCAGACCGGCCCTCCCCATCCCACCCCCGCGCCAGCCTTGAGGGGACAGAGTGCCCACCATTCCCTGCAAGCCTGGGGCCTCCAACCTTGACCTGCAGCACTAACCTGAGAAAGCGTCGACTGAAATAAAAGGGAAGACGATTTCACAGGCGCGCGGGCCTTCTTGCTTCCCGGCTGGCTTGGCCCCTCACAGAGCGGGGCCCTCGCCATGGTGCTTCTGTCCAGGCTCACCCACCGTTCCAAAGGGATCTTTTTTTTAAACAAAATAAACTTTCCCCCTGATTCTGAAAGTCCTGATGCAGGAAGACATCCCTGGAACAGAATACACACCCCAGAAACAGCTCAGGAACAGCCTGCAGGGGAGTGTGCAAAGGGACGGGCCGGCTCGCCACGTGGAGGGAAGCAGCGCAGGATGGGTGAGAGGTTGCGACGGGACGTCGACAGAGCGCTCCACGGACTGCCGGAGTGTTCTGTTCGTCTTTGACCCGGGCTGGGGTGGGGGATGTTCGCACAGCGTCCTACAGCTGGAGAAGGAAAGACAAATTTCTTTGACAGACTATGGATTGGGAAGAACGCTGACAAGTCAGGAGGCAGATTGAGGACTGAGAGTCTGGGGAAAAGTGTGTTTGTTTTTTAACACATACGGTAAAGAAATATTAACACATAAATATGACCTATGAAGCAAGAGCTGGGTCGGCCTGTGAACAGAGGCAGGATGTGGAGGCCTAGTAACGGGAAAGCACAGCCTGAAACAGCTGCTTGGTGAGCAGAGCATGGCGAGCACAGCGTGTCGAGCCGTCGGCCAGAAGGACGGGGACCAGCAGGCGCTGTCACACTCATGGGGCGTGAGGCTGCCGGCAGAGGGTCCGCCCATGTGCCTCCAAACTCCTGCTTCTGGGAATGAATTTATGGAAACAAAACAGCTGCATTGGTCTGTGCCAGGCAGTCGCTGCCCAGCAGGCCTCCTCTGGGACTGAAGTTCAGGGAAGGACGGAGAGGAGAGACCCGAGCTGGCCAGCAGAGAGGCCTGGAGCCTGCGCGGGCTGGTGCTCCGCCTGGGTCCGCCCTGCCACTTGCCGCCCTGGACCTCGGGCCCACACCTACAGAAGGGCCAGAAGCCAGCCCCTGCCCTCTTGGATTCCGCGACCTGGAGCTGCTGGACCAGGCCTCCTGGCCTCCCTGGGTGCGGAGCCTGGCGGGGCCTGTCTGCACCCTGCAGCCCGGCCCGCTCCTCCACGCGGTGCGTCAGGCCAGGTGTGCAGCACCGGGCCCCTGCGGAACCACGGCAGCCTCCAACCCCAAGCTCATGGTCAGCCCTCGTCAGGGTGCCGGAGCCCGAAGCCTTTCTATCCTGTGCCCAGCACAGCACAGCCAGGGGGGTTTCTGTGGGCCCGAGATGTGGGAGAGAAGCTGCTGGGGCAGCTGGGAGCTTCCAGGCCTGGGCACGCTGCTTGGCCAGCTCCTGGCCCCCAGGACAGGAGTCCTCATCCCCAGGCGGAAGCGGGCCCTGTCGTGTTAAAGTTGCAAATCCTGATTTCCTTCCTCCAACCCGAGAATGACTTTGAATCAGAAAGCTCTGACCAAGCATCAAGGTGAAATTTTGTCCAATCTTCACGAAAGTCAATCAAGACGAGTGACAGGGACTCGGCAGGCTCTCCACCGGGAAACACCCAGAAAGCCAGCCTGACTGGGAATGGGTGTGCGGGGCAGACAGACTCACCTAGGGAGACCTGCAGCCGCCATGGCGCCCAGGCACGAGGGCTCCCGGCACAGGACCCCGCAGGACCGGGACGGGGACTGAGGCAGACGGGACGCTGTCTGGGCCGAGGAGACGAGGCTGACAGTCTGGGAGGCCAAGGAGGCCTGACTGACACTACCCAAGGCTACAGACAGAGCGGGGTCTGCGGACGGCCCCCTTGAGTGCTCAGCGGCACCTGAGGGGGGTCTGGGAAGAACTGCGTGAGAGGGAACAGCGGCCTGAGCCCGATCCGAAGACCTAGCTCCAGGGATGACGGGTAGGGCGCCCAGGTCCCCGTCAGCCGTGGGGGAGGCTGGCCCTGGAGTAAACGCCGTGCTGGTCTTGTCTGAGACTCTCAGAAGCCAACCCTAAGCGCGTCGGGCTGTCCCCAAGCAACTTGACTGCTCCCAGAACGATGGGCAGGAATATTTACAGGGATGCAAGGCCAGGCGGCCCCCACCTGTCCCCACGCAGCTGGAGTCGCCAGGCCCGGGGCGCGGCAGGAAACACGGCCCACAGAAGCGGCCCCTGCGCCGCCCCGGGGCCGGGACACTGGACGGACTGCCTGTGTTCGCGAGTTTCTGCGCCCTGGGGAAGACACGAGACTCACACTTTTCTTTTTAAAGAGGTTTTTAATACGGAATTTGAAACTACTCTGCACCAGCACGTGTTGACTTTACAACTTCGGATATGATCATCTGCAAGAACCCTGTACCCGCTGGCTTTACCACGCAGCATCAGTAAGAAAACATTACTTTTTAATTTCGAAACGTAAAAGTGCTCTCGCTATAGAAGAGACGATCTGATTTTAAAGGTCTACCCAGAAAATAACCCCCTTTAGAAACTCGTGTCTGAGCGGGAAAAAGGCCACAAACTTGAAGACACCGCAGCCAACAGCAGAAACAATACAAACGAAACTAGTTTTTAGAACCACGAAGAGGGCCCGCGAGCTGCAGGAGGCCTTGCAGCGGCCCGGACGCGTGTGACTGGGGGCAGAGGAGACCGAGAAGGGACAGAACAGAACGCCAGAGAAACGCAGGCCCCAACTTCCCCGGTGTGTCGGGACCTGCACGCCCACAGCACCAGGACACTTGACACACCTGGGCACGGGCAGCGCGTAGGAAAAGAAGCCACGCAGGGCACGGCCAAGTCCTTTCTGACTGGAGACGGAGGTCTCAGAAGCCAGATTTTAGAGTTTACACACAAGCGACTCAGGATCCCACCAGACGCTCCTGGCAAACCGCGAATCAAAAACACCTCCGCACCTCCAAGCAGCAGAAGAAAAGGACGTCAACATCGAATTCTACACCCGAAGTCTCTCCAAAGCGGCAGCGGAGACGCCTCAGACAGGAGCTGGAGGACGCGCCAGAGACCTGTGCTCTGGGTTTGCTGAGGGACGCCCTCCAGACAGCAGACCCTGTGGAAATGTGCGTCTGCAGAGAAAGGAGGAGACCAGAAATGGGAAATACGCAGTTTCGTGCTCTCAAAAGCCTTTCAAGGATCATCGAGTAGCTAAACAACTCAGAGAAACAGCGCCCGAGCTGGCAGGGGAGAGACGGCAGCTGGGTGTCGTGACACTGTGCACTGGGCGGCTGTCAACACGAGAAACGCGTTTCTCCTGAGCCACACGCTGGGGGTCTGAGGTCAAGGCCCGGAAGACTGGCTGTTGAGGGCATGCATCTTGGTTCAAGGAGTCTACTGCTCTTGTCTTCACGGGAAGGAGGCGGCGAGGGAGCTCTCGGGGACTCTTTCATCAGGGCGCTAACCCATCCCAAGGACTCACCCTGCTGACCCAGTCACCTTCCGCACAGCCCACCTCCTGTACATCATCTTGAGGGTCAGCTTCCCCACGGGTTTGGGGACAACACAAATATCCACCCACGGCGATGCTGCCATGGAGGTCTTGCTCTGCATGCAGAGTGGCGTGACGTCCATCACGAGGCAGACGGTGACACGGGCGTGACCACAGCCCCCCAGCACCAGGCAGCAGCAGCGCGAGCTAATGAGCAAGGAGAGAATGGCTTCAGAGTAACTACAAACCCAGACACAGCGCTTACATCCAAAGCCACAGGATCCCAGAGCTGAATGCTAACTGCAAACTAGACAGGTCACACAGGACATAACAGAGGAGGAAACCTAGAGGACCTCGGGGAGTCTTCAGCTATGAGTTGGATCTCATTTTGCTCTGCGGAAACCGAGTCGACGACAGGAGTTACAGAAAGGGAGGAAATATTTACAGAAGACCTATCTGACAGAAGAACTTAGCACAACGGAAGGCTTACGTTCAATAAGAAAAGCACCCCCACACACACACTTAAAAAAGTGGGTGGAAGATCTGAACATGGACCTCGCCAGAGACAGATGGCAAGTACGCCGAGGAAAAGATGCTCCTGGTTAGACGTCAGCAGGGAAACGCAAGCTAAGACAAGATGCCGCTGCACGCCTAGCGAAACGGCCGAAGAGTAGAACGTGGACACCGCCACACGCTGGGTGGGGATGGAGCAACACGAAGAGTAGCTAGGGCTGCCCCTTGAGAGGACAGTTGGTTTCTTAAAGAACTACACATACTCCTACCGTTCCGCCCCGTAACGACACAACCTGGGACTTACCCAGATGGGCTGAAAACCCATGTCCATGCACAGTTGTCTGCGATCACCCAAAACCTGGGAGCACTAAGGTGTCCCTCGGTGGGTGAATGGATAAACCGTGGTCCATCCGGACAATATCACTA
Source organism: Solenodon paradoxus (assembly GCA_004363575.1). Taxonomy (NCBI): domain Eukaryota; kingdom Metazoa; phylum Chordata; class Mammalia; order Eulipotyphla; family Solenodontidae; genus Solenodon; species Solenodon paradoxus. The sequence goes on from RJWH01006826.1 coordinate 21,190, forward strand.
TTCAGCAGTAAAAAGAGATGAGCCATCAAGCCACGACAAGACATGGAGGAACCTTAAATGTGCGTCACTAAGTGAAAGAAATCGATCTGAAAAGGCTGCAAGCTGCACGAATCCAACTGTGTGTGACAGTCTGGAAAAGGCAACAGACAGTAAAAAGATCAGTGGGTGCCAGGCGTTGGTGGCAGGGAGGGAGGAGGAACAGGAAGAAAACAGACTTTTCAGGGCAGTGACAGTGTTCTGCCGGACACTCTAAGGGTAGGTATGTGCTCTCATACACTTGTCAAAGCTCAGACTCTACACCACTGAGAGGGAGCTTCAATGTACACTGATGTGTCACAATAAACTCATCCACTGTAACAAATGCTATCTCTGCGGAGGGATGTTGAAACGGCGGGAGGCTGGGCACGTGTCTGGTGAGGGGTGCACGGGAAATGTCTGCACTTCCCCTTCCACTTCACTGTGACCTAAACTGCTCTATACAAAGTAACATCTATTTTTTTTTTTGCAAATGCCCAACTAACTGGAAGCAGAAAAAGGGGAACAAAGGCGGGACAAATAGAAACCCCAAAGCAGGATGTTCTCTTTAAGTGTCAACCACACCAATCATCACATTGGAAGGACCGTGGAAAGACTTCCTGTAAAAGGCAGAGATGAATGCTTAGATAAAAAGCAAGATCTAACAATAGCAGGAAACCCACCTTAAATTAATGGTGAAGAGTAGAGACATGTTAACCGCAACGGGGACCCTGGATGGCGCCCTGACACCGACACTGGACGCTAAGATAAAAAGTGATGACATTCAAATAAAGTCTGGACTCGACAGGAGTGTGCCCGTGTCGGTTCTTGCTTTCACAACCACCGACGGCGGCGTGTGCACCGGGGGGTGGGGGCTGACCGCAGCAGGACTGCGTGACGGCTGCCACTTCTTGTCTGAAGCTAAAATGACTCCACAAGCAGAACCTGAAAAGGGCGGGCAGTATATACCGAAGCTGACATCCAACGATGCACACGCGCAACCTCTGCTCTCGGGCAGGGTCCCTTCAATGCACAAAACAAATTAAAAGGCTGCAAAAAGGGCAACTATCCCGGGATCACAAAGCGGGGGGAGCCCGCCCCTTCGCGGCTGTGCCTCCGCGCAGGCCCGGGCGGCTGCTCCAGAGTCGGACGGACACGGGCGCTCCCGGCTGCGTTACGAGGGCGCGGCCCGTTCCAGGCGGGCTGCCCTCACCCCAACTCTGAGTCCGTCGCCCGGGTCCCCGCGCGGCCCATCCCCGAGTGGCGGGGACGGACGGACGGACAAGGCGGCCGCGCCCGGCCCGAACCGCCCGCGGAAAAGGCGGAGGCCGAGCCCCGCCGCCGTGCGCACGCCGTCCGCCTTCCGGCGCGTCGGGGCGCCGCGTCACTGCGTAGGCGGGGGGCGGGCTCACGCGGAGCTCGCGGCGCTGATTGGCTGCGGAGCTCGCGGCGCTGATTGGCTGCGCCGCACCGACGCGCGGGGCGAGGCCTCGGGGTGACGTCAGGACGCCGGGACGGGGCAGAGGAGCCCAAGGAAGACGGGAGCCGGCCGGGTCACGAGCAGTCACGCTCCCGACTAGTTCTCCCCTCGCACCGCTGCTGACCGGTCCCGGGGTGAACAGCCAGGTCGGTGTCGGCGGCGACGGGCGGAAGGGCGGGCGGGCGCGGCGTCTCCCTCCGGCCTTAGGCCGCCGTGGTCGTCGCTGCAACAGACGCGGCGCGCGAGCGTCGGCAGGGTGTGGCGACCCGTGGCTACTGCGCCTGCGCAGGAGGGGTGGGGCCGCTCAGTCGCGCCTGCGCTGTGCCGCTCCGCTCGCGCCGCCTCCCTCGGAATTCCGGGCCGCGGCCGCCCCCACCCTCGGCCCTCCTGGACTGGTCGTTGGAGCGTCGGGACGGCGTTGCCCCGCGCGACGGGCGGCAGAGCGCCGGCGGCTTCCCGGCTGAGACGTGGTGCGCAGGCGCGGCGCGGCCGGGCGGTGGCTCCGGCCAGTCGGTCCCCGACGGCTCCTTGGGCTTCTCCCCGCCTGCGGGACAGCCAGGTGCCCCTCGCCTCTGCGACCTCTTCTCGTCTCGACCATTGCAATCCGCTCAGGACTCCCCGACACCAGCGCCAGCCCCGTCCTGCTCTGTGCCCGGGCTCCCCCACTGTCCCCACGCTGACCCCCCCGCCTCTGGTTGGGTTCCTTTCGGGGCCTTTCTAACCTCAGGGCTTTCCCGGCCGCAGATAGCTCTGCCTACCCCAACCCGCTCTCCGTTTAGGACCTCGGGTTCTCCCGCGGGGCCCACCCATGCTGGGCGGTCGGTTCACCCCTCAAGTTTAGGACCCTCAGTCCTGGTCCCCAAGACACCTTCTTTTCCGTCCCGTCGCCCCACTTCCGAAAGATGTTTGGGCCTCTCTAGGTGGCCGGTAAGGGGACTGCCTCTTCTCTCCTAGGCCTCCCCGGCTTCTAAGGACCCCCTTGGAGGTGTCTTTTCTGCCCTAAGGGTCCTTTCTTTAATGGTCTCTTAAGAGCTAAGAATCCGGTTCTTTAGTAGGGGATTCCCCTTGCTTCCGGCAGCAACTTCCAGAAACCCCGCCTTAGGGCGCGTTTCTTCTCCAGCCTTTGGTTGCTCTTCTCCCGAGATGCCCTCAGAAGTCTCTCCGAGGCTCCCAGTCTCTGGGTTCCCTGGGACTTTGCTCCTTAGCGCTTTCTCCCAGAAGTTCGTAGACTGGCTCCCTGCCTCCTCCGAGGCCCCCTCCCTCCCTCCTTGCCACCTCTTCCCCATCTGTCTCCTGGTTTGCTCAGACTGTCCCTTTCCTCGTGTGGATTTCAGGTCTCACTTTTCTTGTGGGAAATTCTTTCAGGCTCTGTTTTCATGTGTTTCCTTTTCCATCCCAGGAATTAACTACAGGCCTTTTTATTCTCTTCCCAGTTTTTGTCCATAGAATCCTTTTTCAGACTCTATCCACTTGGCTTCTTCAAAGTCCCTCGTGTTCCCCTCACTTGTTCCTTTTCTTACAGACCCTGAAAAGGCAGCCTGGCTCCGGAGGTCCACGCCTTACACCCCCGGGTGCAGATGGCGGCCAACGTGGGTGATCAGCGCAGCACTGATTGGTTAGTGGGACGACAGGGGCGTCCTGGGGGTGGGCCGCCGTTTGACTTGGGTTCAAGGGTAGCCTCAGTTCCCGGGCAATGTGGCGAGGCCTGGGCCCCTCTACCCGTGGGATCCAGGGGAGCATTAGGTTGTAGGCACAGTCTTCACCTCAGTGAGCCTGTCTCTTACAGCACAGAGCTCGATTTGCAAAATCACAATGATTCGTTTGGTGACCAATTAGGCAGCGGCCTGTTACACTTAATGTTCAGTCACATCCTCCCTCTGGTCCTTAGTGTTTTTCTCAATCAGGGCAGTCATGACTTCCTTCCCGATCAGGGTGGTGCCAGTCGCAGAATTCACTGATTCATAGGTGTTTCCACCTGCCAGGCACCAGGTCTCCTGTTAAGTGCTGGGATACTGGTAATTTGCGTGTTTACTGCTTTTTAATGCCTGCCGTGCACCGGACACGGAAGGGCCTCACATAGGTACTCGTGTGCATCCCCCCCGGAAGCAGGCAGGCACGGCCTCCAGACCTGTCTGGGGCAGAGAGCGAGAGGTGCGTCCTGGCCTCTAGCTCCAGCATGTGCCTGCCCGCACTTGCGCCACCGTGGCTGACTCTGTCCGCTCCGTGCAGGTCCTCCCAGTACAGCATGGTGGCTGGTGCGGGCAGAGAGAATGGCCTGGAGGCGCCCATGCACGAGAACCCCGAGTGGGAGAAGGCCCGCCAGGCTCTGGCCAGCATCAGCAAGGCAGGCGCCGCCGGCAGCTCCTCCAAGGCCAGCGGCAATGGAGCTGTGGCCAGCACACAAGTGAGAAGGCCACATGGCTTGGGGACCCGAGCAGGGTGGAGGGGCACACACTGGTGTCCTCACGTCACCAGGATGGGCTGCGCTGGGACACTGCGGGGGCGGGCAGGTCTGTCCTGGAAGGATGCAGCGCACCATGCGGTCCGTCTCCCTGGATCCCTGGCCAGGAGGAGGAGGCGCGCTCTGAGCGCTCGGCTTCTCCGAGGCCGATGACAGATGGTGACGGGAGACACGTGGCCCCCTTGTTTCTTGGTAGTTGGCCCCTCAGAGAGGCCGTGGTTTTCACTGCGGCTGCCGCTGGCCGCACTCAGGGCATCGGGGTCTCCCCACAGTACGTGTCGCAGGCAGAGGCGTCGGCGCTGCAGCAGCAGCAGTATTACCAGTGGTACCAGCAGTATAGCTACGCCTACCCATACAGCTACTACTACCCGGTGGTGAGTGCCGCCGGCCCCGGCCCCGCGCCCGAGCCGCAGGCGGGGGCCCGCCCTGACCCCGCGCCCTGTGCCCTTGACAGAGCATGTACCAGAGCTACGGCCAGTACGGGCTGGCTGGCTCCTACGGCCCGGCCTCCCCGCAGCAGCCAGCGGCGCCGCAGCACCAGGGGACTCTGAACCAGGTGAGGCCGCCAGCTCTGTCATCTCCAGGCAGGGGATGCCGCTGTGGCCCCGGCTGCTCCTCCCTCTCTTCCTCCTGCCCGGCTGCCGCTCTGAGGGAGGGCAGCTCGCGGTGCTTGAAACCAGGCTGGGCAGGGCTGGAAAGGCCAGGCCAGGCGTGGGGTGACGACGCCGGGGGTGGTTTGTAGTGTGTCAGCTGTCTCCTGTGTGCCCCCCGCCACGCACCTGCACACTCGTGCTCGCTCACGCGCAGCAACACTCAGCGTGCAGCTCAGAGGCTGGTGGCTCCAGGAGTTGCCGGTGTCTTGGGTTGAGTCCCAGGCCCTCCCTGGTGTGATCACGGGCCCAACCTCTGAGCAACTCCGTGGAACGGGGCGGGTCGTTGATCCTGCGTGGTGACCACTCAGATGTGCCCCTGCCGGGGTGGCTGCCGCAGTGCCCACACCTGGAGGTGAGCTCCGTGTGGAAACGGGCAGCAGCCGTCCACAGCTCGGGCTGGGCCTCCTCAGCTGCAAGAGGCAGGTCCCCAGCGGTGTGCACCTCGGTCTCTGAGGCTTGGAGCATGAGGTCTCAGCAGTCGGGGCTGCGGGGCGGGCTTACGAGGTCGGGGGAGCCCGCGCCCTACTGCCCGCTTCCTCCGCAGCCTCCAGTCCCCAGCATGGATGACGGCATGTCCTACCAGGCCCCGCCACAGCAGCTGACCGCAGCACAGCCCCCTCAACCCTCCAATCCCCCGCACGGGGCTCATGCTCTGAGCAGTGGCCCTCAGCCCGGGACGGCCCCAGCTACGCAGCACGGTCAGGCCGGGCCCGCGGCCGGGCCCGCCTACGGCCCCCACGGCTACAGCGAGCCTGCCAAGCCCAAGAAGGGCCAGCAGCTGTGGGGCCGCATGAAGCGTGAGTGGATGTGGGCTGGGCCCCACCAGCTCCCCGGCGAGACCTGGGGGCTGCTCGTCACAGGCGTCGGGGCTGCTCTGGCTCCCTTCTCCCCGGTGGGCCGGAAGGCCTCACCCCGCTCTGTCCTCCTCACAGCGGCCCCTGGAACTGGTGGCCTCAAGTTCAACATTCAGAAGCGGCCCTTTGCTGTCACCAACCAGAGCTTCAGCTGCACCTCGGAGGGCCAGCACGGAGGCTTCGGCCCACAGCCCAACCCCGAGAAGGCCCAGACCCACAGGTGCGGCTCGCGCGGGGCAGTTCGGGGGGGCCGTGCGCGCCTGGGCTGTCGGGGAGGGAGGAGGGGCAGCTGTGGGCTGAGCCCCTGCCCGCCCCCCCAGGGGCAGTTTGTCTGGAAAGCCGGACGACTGGCCACAGGACATGAAAGAGTACGTCGAGCGCTGCTTCACGGCCTGCGAGTCGGAGGAGGACAAAGACCGCACGGAGAAGCTGCTGAAAGAGGCCCTGCAGGCGCGGCTGCAGGACGGCTCGGCCTACACCATCGACTGGAGCCGCGAGCCTCTGCCGGGGTGAGCCGGGCGGGGGCGCGGGGCAGGCGCGGGGCCTGGCCGGGCGGCTGCAGGCGGCTCAGCGCCCTCAGACAGCCCAGCCCCACGGGCTGGCTCCAGGGTCCGCAGTGCACTCTGAGTCGCCTGGGGTGAGTGTCCCTCCCAGGCGGTTGTCCCGGCGGGTTGGCAGATGTCGGGCGTGGGGACGCCAGGTCGGTGACACCTGCCCTGCTGTATCCGCAGGCTGACTCGGGAGCCTGTGGCTGAGAGCCCCAAGAAGAAGCGGTGGGAGGCCCCTAGCGGCCTTCACCCTCCCCGGGGGACAGGCTCGGCGACCAGGGGCGGGGGTGCCCAGTCCCAGCGAGGGACCCCAGGGGCTGGGGCTGCTGGCCGAGCCCGGGGCAGCAGCTTCGCCAAGTTCGGCAACCGCAATGTCTTCATGAAGGACCGCAGCTCGTCCTCCAGCACCGACTCCCGCTCCCGCTCCTCCTCCCGCTCCCCGACGCGCCACTTCCGCCGAAGGTGGGAAGGCTCTGGGGGGGGCCGGGGGCGCCTTTTCAGGCCTCACCTGCTGTTTCCTTCTCTGCAGTGACTCCCACTCGGACTCTGACAGCTCCTTCTCTGGGGGAGAGTGTCACCCCGTGGGTCGTAGGAACCCGCCCCCCAAGGGCCGCGGGGGACGGGGAGCCCACATGGACCGGGGCCGCGGCCGGGCACAGCGTGGGAAGAGGTGAGGCCGGCCCGGGCGTCGCAGGGAGCGTGGGGAGGCAGACAAGGCCGGCTGGCGGGGCTGCCCTTCACTGAACGTGCCACCCCTGCCAGGCATGAGCTCGCAGCCGCAAAGCGCAGCCGCAAGAAGCTGGCAGCGCTGGAGTGTGAGGATCCAGAGCGCGAGCTGAAGAAGCAGAAGCGGGCTGCCCGCTTCCAGCACGGGCACTCCCGCCGCCTGCGCCTCGAGCCACTAGTGTTGCAGGTGGGCAGCCTGGAGAGCGGTGGGGCCGACCCCGACTGGCAGGAGCTGCAGATAGTGGGCACCTGCCCTGACGTTACCAAACACTACCTGCGTCTCACCTGTGCCCCCGACCCATCCACCGTGCGCCCCGTGGCGGTAAGGTTCCAGGGGGGCCGCGGGACTGACCTGGGAGGGGCGCAGGAGGTGTGGCGGGGCCAGGGGACCAGCAGGGAAGACCCCCCCATCTGGCCGGCGGGGTCATTGAGGCCAGCCAGGCGCCACGGTGCCTCCATGTTTGCGAGACTGGCTGCCTCTCCTAGCTGTCTCTAACTCGGGGTGCAGGCAGGGTGGTCTCCCGAGCCCCACCGTGGCGCGCCATCAGCCTTCGTCCAGGACAGCGGGAGGCCGCGTGGGCGCAGGGAGACTTGCTCCTGTGCTTGGGTTCTGGGTAAGGGTGGGAGGGCGTCCCTGGCGGTCTGACGTCAAGGCCTCGCTTTTGAAACCAAGCTTGCAGAGCTGGCACCGCCTCTGGCGCGGCCGTGTGCTCTGCCCAGTCCGAGCCTGAGCCCGGGCCCTCCGCAGGTTCTGAGGAAGTCTCTGTGCATGGTCAAGTCGCACTGGAAGGAGAAGCAGGACTACGCCTTCGCCTGCGAGCAGATGAAATCCATCCGGCAGGACCTGACGGTGAGGCTGTGAGGCGGGCGCCCCAGGGTGGGCCGGGGCCCTGCCTGCTCTGGCTGACCCCCTCCCGCTGCGCAGGTGCAAGGTGTGCGCACCGAGTTCACGGTGGAGGTGTACGAGACTCACGCCCGCGTCGCCTTGGAGAAGGTGAGTCGGCCGCCGAGCGCCTGGGCCCCTCCTGCCCCCCAGCCTCACTCAGCCTCCCGTCTGCACCGGCCTCCAGGGGGACCACGAAGAGTTCAACCAGTGCCAGACGCAGCTCAAGTCGCTGTACGCCGAGAATTTGCCGGGCAACGTGGGCGAGTTCACCGCCTACCGGATCCTGTACTACATCTTCACCAAGAACTCAGGAGGTGAGGCCCGGTCCCGGGCGGGCGGCCCGAGCCCGGCCTGCTGACCTGACCGCCTCGTGTCTGCGCAGACATCACCACCGAGCTGGCGTACCTGACGCGGGAGCTGAAGGCTGATACTTGCGTGGCCCACGCCTTGGCGCTCAGGGCAGCCTGGGCACTGGGCAACTACCACCGCTTCTTCCGGCTCTACTCTCAGGCGCCCTGTATGTCTGGCTACCTGGTGGACAAATTCGCAGATCGAGAGCGCAAGGCTGCCCTCAAGGCGATGATCAAAACGTATGTGCAGCCGAGCCCTCCTCTGCCGTCCCCTACCTTCCCTGTCTCTCCCCCTGGCTCCTGTGAGCCCCCAGGCCTGCTCCGTGATGCCTGCAGTCTCTCCCTGCGCCTGTCCTCTTGGTTTCGTCTTTCTGTGGTCCCCGCACCCTCCTGCTCTCCTGGGCACAGGTGCCCTCAGCTCTGGGCCTGTCCGTCCTCCTCCTCCTCTTCGTGGTTCTCTGCTCATGGCTCTGGGCTCCTTCTGCCCCATGTCTCTGTTCACATCACCACCGACGTGTTTGTCTCCTGCTCGAGACTTGCTTCCTCCCTCTGAGGCTGCTGTCCCGTGTCCTCAGCACCCTTGTCAGCTGTCCCTGTTCTGTGCAGACAGACTAGGAAAGACCTCCCCGCTCACGGGCTTCTGCCTGTAGGGAGCCAGGCCCTTCCCAGCTGAGTCCTGTTTCCTGGAGGACGCCGACGGGGAGGGCGGCCTTGGAGGCCCGCATGTGCCCGCTGGTCGCCAGATGCGTGCCCACGCACGGGTGTCCTCGACTGGGGTGAGGGTAGCATTTCTCAGGGCAGCGAAGTGCCCCCAGGGGCAGGGCGCACTATCAGGGCACAGCTTTGTTGGTGTCCCGTGGAAGGCGGGGTGCTCTACGCAGCGGGGTCTCCTGTCCCCCATTGTCCATCCTGCAGGATTGAGACCACTAGTCGAGTTTGGTGGCCCTGCCAGTGTGTGGGCTGAGTTGGCGAGTTTGGAGGCTCCCGTGGGCTGCCCTTTGGGTCAGAACTGGAGGGCGAGGCTGAGCTAGGCAGACCCGAGACGGACGGGATGCAGGACGTGGAGGCCCAGGGAGAGTGACGAGCCGTGTGCCACAGGAGCGGGCCAGGGCACTCGGTGCCGCCTGGGCTGTGCGGGCAGGGCCGGTCCTGCTGCTGCGTGGGAGGGGCCCGCCCCCCCGGTGCCGCACCCTGCCCCTTGGGTGGCTCTGCCTGTCTTGGCAGCGTGCCCTCGTCCCACACTGCGGCCTGCAGGGCCCCCCGGGCCCCAGGCTGGCAGTGGGTTCTGTGCACACCCCCCCACCCCCGCCCCCCCCAGCTTGAGACAGGCCCGGGTTCGAGTGCTTTCCGCCTCCGGTGCTGCTGCTGAGGGCCCTGCCTCCGAGCTGCGCCGCCAGTGTGTGAGCGAGGCGGGTGCCCGTCGTGGGGCACTGCGAGTGGTGTTTGCCAAGCACTCAGTCTCCTGATGGGACCAGAGTGACCGTCTGGGGCCTGTCAGGGCTGGCTGACACCTGGGCCCCGGATTTCGGGAAGGCCCCTGGCCCCTGGCCCCGGGCAGGGGAGCCGCAAAGGTCAGGTCCCCCAGGGTGGCGGGGAGCCCTGCTGTCCTCGTGCTCCTGCCTTCGCCTTGTTCCTCCATCATCCCCGCCCCTCAGCCCTGTGTCCCCTCCTCTCCGCTCCTCCCTCTCCGCTCCCTGCACCCCCACACAGGTAAGTGAGGGTGAGGGGGGGCACAGCCGGGGTCGGGGCTACAGTGCACCCCGGGCCCCCCCAAGCCTTCGAGGGGGGCGGCAGGGAGGGGCGAAGTGGGCTCAACAGGTCACGTGCTGAGGAAGTCCTCTGAGCATCCAGACGGGGGGCACCCACTCCCTGCCCGTGGGGCCCTCCCTGCCCACTGCCCCCCTCATCGCCTTCTCCTCTTGTTTCCTAGCTTCCGCCCGGCGCTGCCTGTCTCCTACCTGCAGGCCGAGCTGGCCTTCGAGGGCGAGGCCGCCTGCCGGGCCTTCCTAGAGCCCCTGGGCCTGGCCTACCTGGGCCCGGACGACGCCAGCATCGACTGCCGCCTCAGCCTGGCGCAGCTGTCAGCCTTCTGAGCACCAGCGACGGGGGCGGGGGCAGGGCTGTGGCCCCCCAGCGCCGCCTTCGCGGATTTTGTTTTTGAGCCATGGACTTGAGTTGTAAATTAATTTGTGGGGAGTGGGCTCCAGGCAGAGCCACGGCCCCTGCCCCCGCTTTGCCACTGGGGAGTGTGTACAGAGATTTTTTCTACATTTTTATTTTTGGCCTCAGTGGATAGGGATGGGGAGGTGGGGTGGGGCAGCAGAGGGTGGGGGCACGGTCATAGGCTGGTCTGTCCACCTGGCACCTCCACTAATGCTGTCTCAGTGTTTTCTCTCTCTCTCTCTCGAGCTTGAACTCCGGCACCCGCCCCGGCACGCTGGCCTGTCCCATGCCGGGGGGCCAGCGGAAGAGGACCGGCCACTCCGCCCAAGCCTGCTGCGGCGGGGTCACCAGCACGTCCACCCGCCCGCCGCACCACCTGCCTCACAGACTCTTGGGCCCAGCCCTCCGGGGCCTCAGTGTTGGGGTGAGGGGAGCCGTGTAGACTGTGCCCTGCCTTTGGCCCCCCACCCCAGAAACGTCGAAGCTGCCACCGCCAGACCCTCATCACCACACCGCACTGAGGACTCGGAGGCCAGCGCGGGATCTCGCCGGCCGGCGCCTCCTCCAGTTGTATTAAGTTGTCTTGTGTCCCTCCTCCCTCCACCCCAATGTCTCTTCTGGTCCCCCCTCCTCCTCCTGCCGCTCCTCCTGGTTCAGCACAGGTAAACTGCCACCCTTCCCTCCCCGCTCCATGGATCACCAGCTCACGTCATGTTTCCTTCTCTTTCCTTTTTGTGTGTGTTTATTTCAGTTATTTTCCTCCTCCCCCTTTTCTTTTCGGCCCTCCCTCCCTCTTCTGCCATGTACTGGAGGGTGCAGGGAGTCTGCCAGCAGCTGGACTGTCAGGCTGCTTTCCCCAGATGTTCCTCCTCTGCCCCTCCCTCCTTTCCCCCTCCATCCTTTCCTCGGAGCACTGAGTATTGGAAGCTTGAGAAACCAAATTAAAGAGAGCGAGAGAGAGCAGCTCTGCTCTGCCGGACTGCTCTGTCTGTCCAGGTCCTGGCCCAGTTGGTACCCCAGAGAACTGGGCCTGCCCCATGGTCCCCAGAGAGGCTGGCTCCCCGGTGCTCCCTGGGGCCAAGCTCCTCTGAGGGTGCAGGCAGGTGTGCCCGGGAGCCCCAAGGCACCTTGGCCCGGGTGAGGGGCTGTGCTGGTCAGCCCCTGGGCTTCCAGTCTGGCTCAGCCCCTGGCCGTGCTCTCCAGGGAGGGAAGGAGGGAGGGGTTCGCAGCACATGGGGGCCAAGGAGCGCCGGGCCCTGGATGCTCAGCCGCGAAGGCGCCTGGGGCACTGGTTCTTCGTGCGTTCCGGCGTCGGCCGCTGCGGGGCCTCCGCTGTCCTCTGCCTTCTCGTCTGCCGCCCCGCGCTCCCGGCCACCGGGGCTGACTTCAGGGCCTTTCCGGCTCCGTTCACGGCGAAGCCTGGCTTGCGGGTTCGCGCCGCTCCTGCTCCAGGGCCAAGGCTGCCCCGAGCCCTGTCCCCGCCGGCGCTGTGAGCGCTCCCGCCCGGACGTCCCGGCCCGCGAGCAACTCCCCGGCCTCGTGCGCCTCTCGGCCGTCCCGAATCGCGCTGCTGCCGGGAGCGCCGTCAGTCCCGGGCGCGCGCGCGCCCCCGGCGTCGAGCACGTCCAGGATGGTGGGCCCGCGGCCGGCCGCCGAGCCGGAGCCGAAGACCAGGTCGGTGCGCGAGGCGCGGTCCCACACCAGGCGGCCGCGGCAGCGGAAGTAGCGCACCCGGTGCTGCGGCACAGCCAGGACGCCGGGCCCGAGCGCCGCCAGCGGCTCGTCCCAGCAGAAGGCGCCGAAGGGCTCCTCGCGCACGCCCAGGAAACGGTCGGCGTAGCCCACCGAGAAGTCGGCTGGGTCGAGGCGCGGGTCCCAGCGGATGCGTTGGATGACGGCCCCGGCCGTGCGCAGCGGGGGCTTCTTGGCTCCGGCCTCGTCCTCGGTCCCGGCCCCGCGGGTGGCCCGCGCCGGCGTCGGCACCCCAGGGTGGGGCTGGCGGCAGCGGGCACCGAAGCGGCATCGGCCCTCCTGGAAGAAGCGGCAGGCCGGCGGCAGGCCGGGCTCGGCGGCCGGAGCCTCCGGGGGCGACTTCGGACACGACTCCGGGCCTTCGGCCGCCGCCATGAAAGCCAGGATGCGGCCGGCGCGCCCCCGTCCAGACTGCGCGGCGCCAGGGCTGCCCGGCACGGCCGCGGGCTGACCCAGTGAAGTCGCCCGCCTCTGCGAGCCACGCCCGCGGGCCGGGAGGGCCCCAACTCCGCCTCCTCTGCCACCCAGCGATTCACATTTGTGCCCAACCCGTGTCCGAACGCTTGACGGGTGCGGCCGGCCCTTGGCACCGCACCTTGGAGAACCGGTCTGGGTTAAGTGGGGTGTTCTGGTCCAGTCCCGCCGCCTCCAGGCCGCGGCGAGTCTGGCTCCGCCTTCTCACCGATGATTGGCAGGGGCAGCCCCTTGTCTCTGGCTGTTCGGGAAGTAATTCCGCCTCTGTGCGCTGATTTGCATGTTAAGTCCCGCCTCCTTGGGCCTGCTGGTTGGCCGCGCCCTCCGCCGCCAGAGAGGCCCGGACGCCAGCGGGCGCAGACTGAACCTCGCGCACGTGGTTGAGGGGAAAGGGTCCCTTCTCCAAGCCGCGCTTCTTCCCGGCTGCCGCTTGCAGGGCTAAGGGCTGCCCTGGTTGGTCTGGGTCCTCCGCAGAGGCCCGGCCAGGAGGCTGGGGCACCCGGAGGCACTGCTCGCACTCGGGATCCTGTCGCGCCCAGTGAGCAAACAGATCCCGAATGAGGCTGTGGGAGAGGCCAAGCCAGACCCCACCCCTCCGCGGGCGGGGCACCTGCTAGCCACGCCCTCGACCGTTTAAAAGGGGCCGCCTCCTGCCATTGCGGCCAATCTTCGGTCTCTCCAGGGGGGCACGGGCTCTGCGTGACGCGCTTGGCTCTTAAAGGCGTCTGGACCTTACCCACCCCTGCCCCACCGTCCTTCCCCACGTACAAAGTGAACCGACATAACCCGGGCATAGACCTTGGCCATTTATGTAAAAAGAAGTGGGGTGCTGGGGTGCCTACAGGCCGATGACGTCGTCTAGCTCGAGGTCAGCGTTGGGGCGGCAGCGGGCCCTGGGGTGCTGCGTCCCGGAGCTGGGGTCCACGTCGGGCTTGGCGGCAGCGACGACCGTGCGCTCGGCGTCCATGACGCCCAGCACCGCGTCCAGCATGGAGGGCCCCAAATCCAGGTGGAAGGACAGCAGCGGGTCGGTGGGCGAGCGCGGGGCGGGGGACGGGGGCTGCGGGGCGGCGGGCGGCGGCGCGTAGCGCGGGGCTCTGGTGTCCGGAGCCCGCGGCTCAGGGGGCGGCCCCCCGCCATGGCGGCTCAGGAACGACGTGTCTCCAAAGGCGTCGCCGCCGCGCCCCACGTGCAGCGTGTGTCGGAAGTCTCCAAGCGGCGCCGAGATGGACAAGGCGCCGCGCTCCGGCCGCTTCTTGGATTGCGCAGCGCCTACCTGTTTCAGCACCGGCATCTGCGGGGTAGGAGCGGGTCAGCGCGGCCTCCACGCCCGCTCCCGTCCGACCGCGTCAGGCCCGCTGTGCGAGGGACAGGCTGAGAATGGCGTGGTTACCATTCTACGAGGGGGCCGGGGGCAGCCGAGGGTCCAGTCACAGCTTGATTCAAACCTCAGTCAAGCCTAGGTCTCCGTGGCCCCCACGTGAAGCTGATTCACTGACAACTAGCCCTTAGCAACACGTCTCACCCACCCACCCCTCCGGCGGTGCGTCCCAGGTTTGACAGGAAACTGCAGCTTGTCACAGACAGAGATCCCCAGCCCTCTGGAGACAGCTGACTTGGTCGTCAGAGGCAGCGGCCCAGGGGCCAGGGCCTCCTCACTCCTAGCGTTTCACCTGCACCAAAGTCCTAGCTGCAGGCCTCCTGAAGGTCCTCACCTGCGCCGGCGAGGCTGGGCCGGGGAATCTGCATTGGCACAGCCGTCCACTATTTGAATTACTTGCTTTCAAAAGACACCCTAGCGTGTTTCCCTTTCTGTGAGATGGAGGAGGAGGCAACCTTCCCTGCGTTCGGCAAAAGCAAGAATGCCCCACGGTCCATCTGCTGCTTGCACACGCTAATGGACATGCCGTCAGAGCGGGAGGTTCTGAGAAACGCCCAGCAGCCTTTGCCCACGGCCTGGAGCTCGGCCGCAGCGATGGCACTTCTGGGCGATGGCACTTCTGGGCGATGGCACTTCTGGGCGGGAGTTCGGAGCCCTTGCACTTTGGTTTTAATAGTCACTGTTAGTATAATGAAACTCTTTTTATTGCCTTGGAAGCCCTGCCCTTTGCCAGCTGTGTGAATTGGGGTAAGTTACCGGAAGCTCTGTGTCCCCTACCTGTAGAATGGAGAAAACAGCCGCCTTTCCCCTGCAGGCACGGGAAAAGCTCCTGGAGAAAAACCGTTCCTAGAATCCTGCCAGCCAATCAGCGCGCTAGTGTCCCCAGACACTAACGAACAACGTTTCGATTTGCTGAAGTACAGTGAAAAAGGCGAAACAGCCAGGACTGTTCTCCTAGTAAGCAGCGTGCAGGGAAATAATCAGTGGTGATGGAGAGGAAAATTAAAGGATTTAAAAGACAGTTGTCCCTTCTGGGGGTGGGGTGGAGGGTGGGATTCATGCCAGGATCCACCAGGCTACCAGCGGGGCACACTCAAGCCCCTTGTAAAATGCCACCCTGTTTGCACATAAGCTGTGCACATCTCTGTTACTGTTACTTTAAACCATGTCAGGCTTCCTTCTGATATCCACAACGCTGGAAATGCTAGAGTGTTCCACTGCATTGTTTAAAGAATAATAAGGAAAAAAGCCTATCTGCCTTCAGAATGGACCCCACCATCATAGCGTGGATGTCCACGGCGTGGATGTCCCGTCCGAGGTCGGTCGACGGCACTGCTTGAATCTGCAGAAGCTGAGCCCTTGGAGACACGAGGCTGACTATGCCTGGAGACGGATGTGTCCTAGAACTGCCCTTTACCCTACCCAAGCACAAACATACTTCACCTCACTGCTGGGAAAACCAGTCTTGACTCACCACCTCAGACTTCTCTACCTCAACCGAGATGAGTAAATATATTTTTATTGCAATCTAGCACAGTGTCCCGCCCCCCCTGTGAGGGGAAGGACACTTTGATGACTTATTCTTACAACATGCCAGGTACTTGAGCATTTTCAGTTCTCATCTCTGATTGTTTTCGCCACTGCTGACTTCCATGAATAAACCCTGACCCACTGTCTGAAAGAAAGTCCTTTTTTGGTGCTGCTGTGTCTGCAGTTAAATCTGCAGTGAGTGAGTTCGAGGTCACCAGAGCAGAACTCAGAAAACCAGTGGCCCAGGTTGGAGTACTGGACCCATCCATGCGAGGGTTGGGGCAGGTTACTAACTTTCCTGACCGCCTTTCCTCACCTCGAAGATGGAATGGTACGCCTGTGTTTCTCCATGCCCTCTGCACGAATCCACACACCGCGCCTGTTCACTGAAGGGTCACAATCCCGCCTCGGATCAGTCTCCCTGTCCTGGAGGAGGCAGACGCTCAGAGAGTGTGCATGCCTCACCCAGGGTCACAGAGCCAGCAGCCTGGGACTCAGAGCCAGAGTCCCCCTGTTGACCCCCGCCCCCGCCCTGGAAGGGCCTCAGCCCCTGCGCACCTGCCCAGCCCACACACCCTCGGCCCTTCCTCTCTACTCTGCAGGCCCTGTCCATCCCCCGCACCCGGCCACCCCAGACCCTCTTGGTTTCCGGCCTCAAACACACCTGGGCTCACTTCCTTTCTGTGACCCTGAATCTTAAAACTCAGTTTACTCTGAGTTGCAAAACAGGATTCAGACAGCGGCTGGCTGGCGAGGTATGGTGATTTCCCAAGCATTCATTCTGGGTCAGGCACAGCATTACCCAGGTGAACGAACTCACTGAACCCTCAGCAGCCCCAGGAGGGAGCCCCGTCTTCCAGTCTGTCTGGCGGGTGTGCTGACTGGGGCATGACTGGGGCACAGAGAGGGTAAGCCGCCTGCCCGGGGCCACACAGCGGCCATTCTAGAAGCCAGGCAGCAGAACCCAGGGTCCAAGATGAGAGGGCACAGCTCAGAGCCCACAGGACAGGGCGGCCAGCACAGCCGGGTGGGACATGTTCTGGTTTGATAGGCCAGGGGTTTCCTGACCCTCCCCTTGTTTGTTTTCCTTTTCTTTTTCCAGCTCTCCCTCTTTGAGCTCTGAGAGGGAGGGCCAGTCAGAGGCCCCCAGGGCCTCCAGCCTTGGGACACAGGCCTCACTGGAGCAGGACTGTGAGCTCATTTCGGAAAAGAGTCCGCCACTGGCCAGGCACCTACAGAGGGGCCGTTGTCTGACGAATGTGATCCTGGGGGGCGGGGTGTGCAGGGGCGCTGAGGGACCCAGGGCAAGGCCAGCTGCAGGGGTGGGGGCACGGCTGTCTCATCCTGTCCTCTCTGCCCCACAACAGAAATAACAATCCTCCAGATCCTGCCGGACTGGTTCTCAGCCTTTTGGGAGAAGTGAGAGCCAGTGGGGCACAGGCAGCCCGGGACTGGGAGACCTGGGCCCTTAAGGCCCTGTACTGTGCTTCCCGGCCACGTGGCTGCCTCCCCGCCACTCACCGCCTGCCACAGCGCTTTCACTGCCTGTCCCCCTGCCCTCGGGACCTGAGCGGGACCCCACCCACCGTCTGCCCCTCACCTTGTGGTCCTCGATGGGCCAGGTGGACTGATCTCCCTCTCAGGCTCAAGGGACCTGGACTTTAGTTCAGAGCCCGCCTCTGCCTCCCAGTCCCAGCCGGCCTGACTTCTTCCTTCTTCCTCCGGCCGGATCGCACCTGGCAAAGGAAGTGTCCTGAGGACCTGGAGGGGGAACCGGGACCCAGCGTCCTGGCCCACGTGCCAACTCCTCAGGCCCCTCCTCTCTCAGGACCCAGGAGTCCTGATTCCCAGCTGTCTCACTCAGAGCAGAGCTGCCCCCAGTCCTCCTCCCTCAGACCAGGAGTCCGGACCCCCGTCCTCCCCCCTCGGACCGGGAGTCCGGACCCCCGTCCTCCCCCCTCGGACCGGGAGTCCGGACCCCCGTCCTCCCCCCTCGGACCGGGAGTCCGGACCCCCGTCCTCCCCCCTCGGACCGGGAGTCCGGACCCCCGTCCTCCCGCCTCGGACCGGGAGTCCGGACCCCCGTCCTCCCCCCTCGGACCGGGAGTCCTAGTCCCAGGCTGGTGGGCCCTCGCTTGTTGCTCTTCTTTACCTGCACCGGGATCTTGAATGTCAGCCCCTCTTGGGGGCCATGGTAGCTGCCCAATGGGCTGGAGTCACTGCCTAGTCCAGCTCGGTCTGACGGGGCCAGAGAGGGTTCAAGCGCATGCCCCTCCCGGCTCTCTGTATCCCCCAAAAGTTAGCGCCTAAGATTTAAAGGACTAGAAAGCAGCGTTGAAAAGAAGGGCCCCTGCGGACAGAGCGGGGCGGAGGCGGGTGGGGAAGGCCGGCGGGAGGG
>RJWH01006827.1:0-48584 GCA_004363575.1 Solenodon paradoxus
CACCCCTCTTGCTTCCTCAGCTGAGCCCAGGAAGGCCCCTGAGTGGGGCAGCGGGAGGGGATGCTTGCTCTGTGTCTCCTCCCTCGTTCCAAGCAGCGGGCCTGCCTGTCCGAAGCCTGGTCTGCGTCTCTGGCCTCTGCTCACCGACGGGACAGGCGCTGCGGGGGGTAATACAGTCACAAACTGACGGCGTCTCCTCAATTGGGGGGGGATGGTGGGCATCCTCAGTGGAAACCAGCATCTCTGACGTGACAGAGATGTCACTGAGGTTGGGCAGCCTGCCAGCTGCCTGTGTCCTGGAATAGGGGGAGCGAAGCTGTTCCCAAAAGCAATCAGCCAACTGGGCAGCCTCTTCGCAGCATCACAGCACGGAGGCCGGAGAGCTGTGGGTTCAGGCTTGGGGCGGCTCCAGGGACTTGTCGGGAGGGCGTCACAGGGAAGACAGCTGAGGTATGATGGTTGGAGTCCAGCGGCAGGGGGACTTAGCTCGTGGTGTGAACGCATTTTCAGGGAGCTGGGGCAGGAGGCCGGTCTCTCTCCGGAGGCGCGTGAGCAGGGAAGCTGGCGGAGACCGTGCGGCCTGCTGACGGCGATCACCTGGGAAGTGCCGCTGCAGCACGAGAAGCTGGTAGCGGAGGACGCCGGGACATAGTCACAGAGGTGTGGTGAGCAGACAGGAGGAGCGACCGCAGGTGGGACAAATTGCTTATGGCGCAGACCCGATGGGGCTGGAGGTGGGGCTGGAGGTGGGGCCTGGGGGCAGGTGGCCCAGTCCTCTGGTGGCTCCAAGTGTGCAGGGACTTGAATGCGGGTGTGGACAAGGAGGGCAGGGTCTGAGGTGAGCGAGAGGACCGTGTGGGACAGTCTCAGAGCCGGACCAGCCACTCTGCGTGGTGTCTGGTACCTGGGGAGCCCGAGACTCAGTGAGATGGCATCGAGGTCAAAGCTGGTTCCGAAAGAAGTGGAGACGCCGTTGACTGTGGACGCTTGCAGAGGAGGCGCTTGTGCGGTGATGGTGAAGGTGCCAGGTGGCCACCCTGGCAGGCCACCAAGAGGCGCTGCAGGCGTGTCCAGGATGGCTCACCCTTGCAGTGTGAGTGTGCACGTGTACCTGTGAGTGTGTGTGGGTATATGTGAAAGTGTTGTGCAAGTGTGTGGGTGTGCATGTGTGTTGCTGTAAGTGTGTGTGTGTATGAGTGTGTGGGTGTGCAGAGCCAAGTGTGCATGAGTATTACGAGAGTTCGTGCATGTGTGTGAGCGTGTGTGCGCGTGTGCATGTGTATCTGCGAGTGTGTGTGCATGGTTATATGTGAAAGTGTGGTGTAAGTGTGTGGGTGTGCATTGCATTGCTGTAGGTGTGTGTATGAGTGTGTGGGTGTGCAGAGCCAAGTGTGCATGAGTGTTACGAGAGTTCGTGCGTGTGTGTGAGCGTGTGCGTGCGTGTGCATGTGTATCTGTGAGTGTGTGTGCATGGGTATATGTGAAAGTGTGGTGTAAGTGTGTGGGTGTGCATTGCATTGCTGTAGGTGTGTGTGTATGGGTGTGTGGGTGTGCAGAGCCAAGTGTGCATGAGTGTTACAAGAGTTCGTGCGTGTGTGTGAGCGTGTGTGCGCGTGTGCATGTGTATCTGTGAGTGTGTGCATGTGTATCTGCGAGTGTGTGTGCGTGTGCATCCGCAGGCTGCTGCCCGGAGGACAGGGCCGACCCTGATTCCCGCATCTCTCTCCTCTCCTGGGTGGCGAGTCCAGCAATGTCGGAAGCGCCTCCGGGCACACGCAGCCCCCGCGCCCGTGTCAAGGTGGGGGGGTCCACGCCGACTGGACGCTGAGTCACAGCTCCTCTCGGGCACCTCGGTGCTTGACAGGAAGGATGACTGGCAGGCTCCGCAGACCTGGGTGGTGGGCAGACGCCTTCTGGAAGCGAGTGACGCTTTCCGTCGCTGCGGGAGAAACTGTGGACGGCACTTGCTGCCAGTGATGAGACTGGAACTTCCAAGCGCAGCTAGAAACATGGGGAGCTGCATGCGTGGCCTGGAACGGACGGCTTCTCGATGCTCACAGACACTCCGACGAGCTGTCGGGATGACAGCCTTTTTGTTGTTATGTAGTGAAATGTGCTGACAAGGAAACCTGGTAACTCAGTGAACTGGCATTTTCCAAACAAGCGATTCAGGAAGCTGCCGAGCCACATGGGGGCAAAGAGCCTTTCAGATTGCAAGACGTGACTGCCGGACAGTCAGACTTGCCACCACGGGTCCCTCCATGCCGACACGCCCTCTAAGACGTGAGCAGGGGGCTCACCTGGCGACTCACCAGTTAGTCCAGGGCCTCTGACTGCCTGGCCCCGCCCTGTTCCGAGGACCCAGGTTTGCACCCAGGGGAACAGCCAAGACGAACAAGTAAATAAAATAAATGCTTTTCCTCCTCTCTCAGCTGCTTGCACCTTCCCTCTGGAAAAGAAAGAAATGAATGCCCATCGACTCCCCGGCACTGTGGGAGCAGCGTAGACGCCATCATCTGAAGGATTAACCGCTGCTCACCCACCTGAACCCGTGCAAACCAGCAACCTGCTGCCGCGTGTCAGCGCAGAAGTTGGTCACGGAGCCTCCTTTAAGCTCGACATCAAAGAGGTGAGCACTCGGGGTCACATGTCACAATATGTTTAGATCAAACCAATCAACCTTCATGCCAAGAGCGTCAGTTTATACACTCAGGTGTGTCGGTTATTTCTCAATGAGGCTGGAACAAAATTAAGTATGTGGCTTATAAAGAGCAACCACAGCCCCCCCCAAAAAGCAAAATAGTCATCACTCTTCCGACTTTTAATAAAGATATCTGTGTTAGCATGTTTTGAAATTATTTTGTTACTTGTACAGAAAGTACTGAAAGTTCTAAGATTTCTCAGTTTTAATTACTAAAAGAGCAAATGCCTATAGATATAACCCGCATCACCAAACTGCCTTCACAGACTTCACTGCTGTTTCCGGGCGCGATGGCATCCTGAGATCTGGATGCACAGTGGACACGCCTGGTCGGGACCTGGGTGGGCCCGGGACATGCCCAGTCGGGACTGAGGTGTTGATCTCAGATAAGTTCATATTTTCAAGAGAAGAAAAGACAGAATTTGCTTTTCTAATCACTCCATCCTTAATTGCTTTACTTTCTGTATTGATCGCGGTATTTAATTGTAACATCAGCCCGAGTCATGCTGCAGGGATTCCCCAGCTGAGGGGTGTCCCCAACTAAAACCAGGTTCCTGCAAAGCCCTTCTCCTTCACAGTCTCTCTCCCCTAAGCCCTCCACATTCCCCTAAGTTTGCAGACAGGAACACTAGCATCGAAAAGATTTCTGGAGGAGCCTGGTGGCTTAGGCTCTACGATGGCACCTGGGGTGTGGACCACGAAAAGTCCAAGCACCTGGGTTCACCACCTGGAGGAGGCAGGGGAGCTACCGAAACAAAGACAAGAGTTTCGGTTTCTTCTTCCTGTTCTTCTGCCTTAAATAAAATTCTCTCCTCCTGCCCCTTACCTCCTTTCTAAAAATAAAATGAAGATTTCCAGTATTTCTATTGGCAGGGAATTTCAGAGCCAGCTCCCAGGTTGCATGGGGCCAGAGGGAAGGGAAGGCTCAGTGCAGGGAGAGACAGTGGCCCGGCAGGTCGCAAGACACGTCTGCTACAGGCTGGCCTGCAGTCATCGGCACGCATCTTCCTGGAGGGTCCAGTTCCCGAGGAAAAATACATTCGTTTGTTTTCATGCACAGATTCTGAAAAAGCCAGGAAAGGTCATTTTCTTTCTTTTTTTTTCTGTTCATTTCTTTGATTTTCCTACCCAGCTGTGAAAAGCTATGAGCAACCAGTGATAGCGATTTGTAAAGCTGTAGGCTTCACCTGCCCGTCAAAAGAGACCAGGATGGCCTGAGTGTGTTTGCATGTTCCTATTTATAGGAAGCTTCTCTTTTGCAACAGAAAAGACGAGCATGCAAAGACCTATTTCTGTACGGCATGTATTCTGGGATTTGAATTGTCTGCTATTCCGGGGAATGGCAGGGTTCATGCTAATATTTAACACATGATATTTATACAATATTTCAACCACAGGGATTTTCTGCACCATGCAGGTATAATTCTGAAAAGATGCCTCTATCTTTAGCCCATATTTTATTTATTCTCTTTATTTTTTAAAGCTGTAGCTCTTCTAAGGAAATAATGAAAATGACCTGGAACACTAGGCACAGAATCATGCCTTCTCTTCAGCATGAGTCTCTGCAGAAAGGTGGCTCTGTGGATGGGAGTGGGTCTCTGTGAGGAGACCACTCTCTCTGCGTTGTACTTGGGCTCCAGGCTCATGCAGCTTGTCTGGTCTTCCTTTCCCAACACGTTTCTTCTCTCTCGTCTGACTCAGCAGTCGCCAGGCTGTGCCAGCTTCTTTTCAATTCACATCAGATGAAAAGCTTTGCTTCAGCACGTATACATGGCGTTTGCGGAAATCATGATGGTGACAGGCAAGAATCATTACTAGTTAAGATCTCCTGTGCAACGGATGACCTTGAATCAGAGGAGAGCATATATTATCTTTAGATGATGTTACGTTGATGGTGGTGATGATGATGATAGATTATAGAGGATGGGTAGATAGATGATCAATGGTTGATAAATGATGCATGATAGATGACAAACAGGTAGATGATAGACGATAAATACATGATAGATGGATAATAGGTAGATAAGTGATAAGTATATAGAGATAGAAAGATAGTAAAGATAGATGATAGATGATGATAGAGAGGTTGATGATAGATGATAAAAAAGAGAACTTAAATGATAGACACACAGATGACACATGGTAAATAGATTAAACAAACTGATAATTTTTGAGAGACTGTCTATGTGTCGGGCTAGACGACCATGAGTACACTCTAATGAAGGCAGCAGATGACAAGTTGTACAAGCATAGAGCAGCGATCACTTTGAAAGATCCAAGGAGTTTGACTTTTGGAAGGAATATTTCAAAACGTCTGGTCCAATCTCCGTATATTGAGAAAATGAATATTGAAAAGTTTTAAGCCAAAGTCAAAAATTAATACAGCTCTCCTTTCTATTTTTCAATCATTCCATGTGCTCCTGGCACACACACTGGTATGCAAACACCACACACACATGCACACACACGCACACACGTGCACACACGTGCACGCAGCTGGCAGAAGAGGCAGGGACAGAGCTTAGGTGACAGTGTCGCGTGTCAGGTAGAATGTGTCTGAATTACAGAAACCCAAGAAAAGAAGGACCACAGAAAATCTATTGAAAGTATAGTCTTTATTTTTATCACTTTTAAAAACAGGATCTTGGTTTTTCATTCAATGGACGCTAAAATTAAAAAATATAACTTCCACAGGTCGCAATCTGCTCTTTCTAAAGAAAATCAAGTGCGTTGTTCTGACAAAGCAAGGTTTAGATTTTCTATTACATTCCTTTCATTAAACTCAAACTGTGATTAAGAATTCAGCAGGGAGAAGGGTGCAAAGGGTGTAAGTGATGACTGGAAAAACTAGTGTTTTTAACTAACAGAAAAATTTCATCTTTTCCTAGTAGTATTTCAATGTTTAATGTTTTACAATATTCACTGAGAGAGAAATCATATATGTGTATATATATACATTTTTAACGAGAACAATTTCGAGGGTAAGGAAGGCATTTCTCACATGCTTTTAGAAGTCATCTTCTGTATGAGCCATTTTATCAAAATACGCTGATTATCTCAGCCCACGGGACAAATCTATTTTTCCTTTTTCTTTGTATCAAAGACATCTTTTATCATAAAATGAAAATCATGGAAAATTGCAGCATTTTTGATTCCAAATTTAGAGTCTGCAGACTTGAAAGCAGCATCAGATTTGCCCGTGTTCTCTTTCCCAGTCATGCCCAAATGTTATCATGCAAAAGATTCTAACAGCCAGGATCGTTATGTTCTGTCCACAGCATGCCTTAATTTGATAGACTTTCCTGCAAAACTCGCGAAAAGAAAATGTCCAAGATTGACACATTTTTAGCCAGAATTTTCTCAGTTTTTAGGCTTCTTTGTTAAAATAATGAAGCTTAAAATAAGCACATGTGAAATGATATTATGATGGATTTGACTATGACTATTTTTATAGCTAAGAAATATTATATATTCACAGACAGCCATTTTTAGATTTGTATTTTCACTCTTTCAGAAGAGCGCTTCTCTCGACACACCCGAAATAACGACCTGAGAGCAAGAATGGGGGGTTCTTGGCCGGGCAGGTGTCTTCTGCCGGCCAGCGGATGGCCAGGCACCAGCACCTCCGCTTTCAGTGGCGCTGAGCGCCCCCTGGTGGCTCCATGGGTGCAGTCTTGAACACTGCAGGTGGGAGCATTCGGGGGTCCGTCCCACCTGCCTTTAGTCGGCATCTCTAACCAGCCTATATTCTTATACTTCTCTGTGCAGGTGTGAATTACATGACAGGGCCAAGTAGCAAAGCTGCACCTGGAACTGCTGGTCTCCCAGTGAGGATGACAGACAGTTCAAGTCAATGCCATTCCTTGGCTTCCAGGCATGAAGCACTCGCAGACTGTGACTTTGGGACCGAGGGTTTGGAGAGGTGGCAGGAGCTTGTCAGAGCGTCTGTGGGTTCAACGACGCCCACACCATGTCTCTCCGTCTGCTCCCTCCTTGGACGAGCGGCGCCTCACATCGTGGGCACCGAGGGTGGGAAATGGCCCCCAGCACCTTCTCCACCAGAGCAGACAGCTTTGGATTTTTAAAAACACTGTCTCCACTTGTGAGTGACACATGTCAGAGCGCGTAGCCATCCTTGCTGGGGCGGTTTTGTCGGTGAGGAACCCCAGTCCCGGCCGGGGTGCAAGAGGTCAGTGACATCCTACACCAAGCGTGGCAGCGTGCATGCTCCAGCCCAGGAGTGGCGCTGGGGCCGACGCCCCTCGTCGGAGGGGTCCCAATTCAACTTACTTAAACACCCACAGGCCACCTAGATCGGAGAATTGGTGATCCGATTTCCCACCTCTCCCGAGGAAGACGGTTAAGTCCTTGTTCTCCGGGGCAGAGAAGAGAAGGAGTGTGCGGGCCCCTGGGGGAAAGAAGAGCACTGTCTGACCGGCAGGGGCGTGTCTCCCCCAGACACTGCCCTGCATGAGTCGACCTTGGGGCAGGAGGTCCCAGGGAGCCCGACACCGACACGTGAATGGCCCTGTCCCATCGAACTGGTGGCCTCCCCGCACCTGCCGCCCATGGGAGATGCACCACTGTGACCTGAGGGGCTTGTTCTCAGACAAAGGGGGACCCTGTACCTGTGCCATTGAGAGAGGGCTAAAGGGAGTGTCCAGAAGCTTCCACAGGGCTGAGGAGGCCTCCTTGCCCCATGGGCACAAGCACCTGAATTCTAAGGACACTGAGGCTGGGCCTGGGAGGGGCCGGGCAGGCCGCCTGGCACGAGAAGGGTCCCCCTGAGTTCACCGCACTTCTGCTGAGCCCTGGGGCCCCCTTCCATGCTGAGAAGGAGAGAGCAGAACCAGAGAAGACTGTGGCCGGGACAGACTGAAATCTGCTGCTGAAGCCACGCTCATACTGTCAGTCCCAGGAGCAAAGCTCTGGAGAGACAGCGGGGAGTCCCCTGGACAAGGCCTACTGGTCAGGGGCCGTGGAAGTATTTAAAGTCCACAGTGTGACTCTGTCCCTTGGACCAAAGCATCAGGGACCATCGGATTCGTTTGTATAAAAATGCAAGAAGCTGGCCGTGCTTAAGAACTTGGAGTCGGTGGTGTTTTAAAATATCAAGAGCTTGAAGTGCTGAAGGAGAGTGTCAGTGAAGAACTGCCAGACCTTCAATGCATGGATTATTTCAAGGCAGCGTTTAGGAAGATTTCCTGCGGGCCTGGAGCTGAGGCAGTTGGCTCGGGGTTTGCATGCAGGCCGGGCGTCCTGGCGTCCAGGCCCTGGAAGGGAGGGAAGGCGGCCCTGTGGTCGCCCGCCCTCAGGCGGAGCAGGAACCCAGTCCCCGCACGCCCGGCCACAGGGACAGCACTGCCGCAGCTCTGCCCTCCTCCTGCAGACCGCGGGGACCCCTGCACAGCACGTGAGCCTGCTCCCCTGCCTCCGGCCTCCACAGCCTGCGGTCCATCTGCTCCAGAGAACTTCCGTGTGCTTTCCTGCCCGTCCAGCTCGGTCAGCGTCTTGTCCTGGCCTGCCCAGGCATTGTTCAGGGAGGGGACACTGACGCTGTAGGAGGCAGCTGTGTGGAGAAAGAGGACAGTCAGTGGGGACCTGGGGGCTGGTCGGCGGGGGTCTGGGGGGTGGTCAGCAGGTGCTGCTGGATGGGAAAGGGCCCGAGCCTCCTCGTATGCCCTCAGCAGCTATCCTGATGTCTCGTGGACATAGGTCATGGCCTCGCAGGTCTGTTTTAAATTCACTTTCCACATCCTCCCGCACCCTGGAGAGGGTGGACAAGATACCCTTCCCTTCTGCCACGAAAGGCAGGGCTAGGCCGCCGTGGACACCTGCACAGTGCTGCTCTTCCCCACTGCCCTCCTGGGGACACCAGGCCCCAGGCTCCGTGCGCAGACGCCTTCTGCCCTGGGGACCTGCGCCCAGCACCTCTGACCTGGGTGTGGATTCAGAGGATTGGATTTAACTTAGAAACTTTGTTTCAGGAAAGCAAAGGCTGCCGTCCCCCTAGGTAGCCATCTTACAGAGATTCATGCTAACCAGACAGAAAACCTGTGATTCCACAGTGGCTTCGTGGAAAGGGCGCAGGAGAGGGAAGGCAGCGTTCTTGTCGGTGAAGTCAGAAGAGGTCAGCGATGAGCGAGTAATAAATGCGGAGTGTCTGCTGTGAACCATTTCCAGGGAGGCTGCGCTCGCCTTCAGAGGTCTCTCCGGGACGTGATATCTCACTCCCCTGCTATGGGGAATCGGGCTGGAATTGAACTGTTTCTTGATGCCCCTGGATACAGGCCAATCTCAGTGGAAACAGGTGTGAGTAGAAATAATAATGATCAGAAAACCTTCCCATTTCGCATTATTTTGATTCACCTCTTTTGCAATCTCTCCAAGCTGTCTAGCAGACGTCCTTCAGCATCGGCGCTGCAAATACGTTTTTATCAGAGCTGACGTGTCCTGTTCAAAGAGGAGGCTACCATCTATCTGTCTTAAACTCTGCTGAGAGGACATGCGAGAGCCCCTTATGTTAAATCAGTAAAACGCCAGCATCCTGATCGATGACGACGTCAGGATGATTTGTGATCCAAACTCTAACCTGTTTCCTCCCAAAAACCTGCCCTGGAAAGAGCTGCGTGCCCAGGCGTTTCTAATGAGAAAGTTGTCTCTTGTGGGCCTGGCCGTGAGGGTGTTAGGGGTCATCGGTGGGGACACGGCGGGGGCTTCTGATGGACGCGGAGAGAATGCTCTGCTCTACGTTCTCAGGAAGCATGGCAGCCGCCTGCATGCAGGGGACGGACACGCCCGCCTGCCCGAGCCCTGCCGCCCAGGCCTGGCCACTGGGGCGCTGCCAGCCGGGAGGAGCAGGCCTTTGTAAGCCACCGTGAAAGCGCTCTTTAAATGATGGCTTCTCTGTTCCTCCCAGGAGCCTCGCTGAGCAGGCCAGGAAATTATCTTTGAGGCATTTAACACATGAGAAACTGAGGCCGAGCCGTCCTCGGGGAAGTCAAGGGCGAAGCGGGCAGCATGCGGGCAGCCGTGCGGTCAGACTGTCTGAGCCGGGCAGGCCCTGGGCAGGGTCCGTCCCTCGGCTCTAGAAGCGAAGATGCTTCCAGAAGAGCAGGAAACTCCCTTTCCTGTGTAATGTCCAGCTCCCGGCCACAGCACCGGCCAGCGCTCCGTCAAAGCACCAGTGTGGACAGCACATTCTAAAGCGCTTCCAGACCCTGCGCAGGGATAAGGCCCAACTCGCCTGCCCCACACCCTTCCCTCCCCTGGCTTCCCAACCAGCCGTGACAGGCCGCTCTTCTCCCTGGAGACCAGCTGTTTCCAACCCACGCGCGTGAGCCTGTGTGCAAGCCGGGGGCCTGGGTGTGACCTCCACGTCCTGGCCACAGGCCCTTCCTTCCCCTCATTGAAGGGACTTTCTGAATCCTCCGTCAAGCCGGAAGCCAGCGCAGGCCGCCGCTCAGACCAGCTCTGCGTTTAGCCTGTGACCACGAGCACCCGAGAGCCACTCCCACTGCCAAATGAGCACTGTCCCTCAGGCCCCTCATCCAGCGGAGGTTCGGAGGTTGGGGTCGAGCAAAAGTTAAAGTGCTCAGACTTCAGACCTGCATCGGAAGCGTTTTCCATGTGTTACACATGCCTGGAAGTTTGCGATCGCACACCCACATCTCAGCATGTGCACATGCACACACACTATCCTGGGATACACACACTATCCTGAGACATGTGCACACACACACTCTCCTGGGACACGCGCGCACACACACTCTCCTGGGACACACACACACTATCCTGGGACACACACACTCTCCTGGGACACGCGCGCACACACACTCTCCTGGGACACACACACACTATCCTGGGACAAGTGCACACACACTCACTATCCTGGAACACAAGCACGCACACACACAATCTCCTGGGACACACACACTATCCTGGGGCACACGCACACACACACTCTCCTGGGACATACGCACACTATCTGGGACACACACACTATCCTGGGACATGCACGCACACACACTATCTGGGACACGCGCGCACACACGCACACACACGCTATCCCGGCACACACACCCCGAAAGCAAGCTCCCTGCATGTCGTGGCTCCTGTGATAACTGCAGAGCCGTTACACAGCGTAAATACTCTCCCTGAGCGGCGACGCCAGCTGCGGGGTCCCGGCGTGTGTCTCAGCTGCGGGGAGGCCAGCGAGGCCTCTCGGTCACTCTGGCAGTTTGCTGTGGGGGAGTCGAACCGAACGCTGAGCCAGGAGAAGCTGGCGTTTCCGATGGAAATGGTCCCGGTGTCCTGGGAGGAGATGCCCCAGTTGAGGGACGTGTCCACTGCGGACGGACACCTGCAGGTCACTGGTCTATGACGTGGCCCTTTTCCCGTCGCGCATGCTCAGGCAGCGCCGCTGGGCCTGTCCTCTCTGTCACCTGATGCTGACAGGCCGACGGGCAGCCCTGCCCTGCGGCCGGCTCCGGGCACCGCCCACCGGAGAGCCGGCTCTGCCACTGGGACGAAGCCCTCGAATGCTGTCGCCGCGCCCTACCAGACGTGACGCTGAGAGTCATCGTCTTGGTCATCACAGAGAACAGATGGACTTCAGAATCGTGCTCACCAGGTGGGAGTCGGTCCCCCGTGTGTCTCTCGGCCGGTCCAAGCCGTCACCCACGGCCTCACGCGCGGTTTGAACTGTGGCCACCGGCCAGCTCTCTCCGCCGTCACCGCCTCCGGGCAGCACGGGCAGTCTGCACTCGGGGAAGACCGGAGCTGGCCCAGGCGCTCGCAGGACTGGGCGACGAGAAGCTGTTCCGGGCGGAATCACGACGGGATGGTGGGCAGGCGAGAGAGAGAAGGGCCAGGCCCGTGTGCTGGACCTGCTCTCTTCTGGAATTTCTTTTCCGTGGAAGGGGCGCCCTGGCTTTGTGGGCGGGGACAGGAGCCTCATGACTCTGTCTCGAGCTTCGCTGCGGCTGCTGGGGACACATGGGTGGGCCTCCCAGAGGAGCGAGGCCTGGGTGCTGCGGCGGCCGGTGCTCTGAGCTGAGCGCCGCTCTCCTGTGGGCTGCACTCTGACGCGGCCGGGGCCCCTGTGACTCAGCCCACTGTGCCGCGGACGAGTCCCACGTCACATACCACTTCCTGGGCGCTTCTGGAACAGGAACACAGCGGAATTAGAGGACGCTGCACCAGCGGGACGGTGGGCAGTGTGGACATGGGGATTGCACGTGGGATGCATAGCAGATACCGAAGTTGCCGGAACAGTGATCAAACTGCCCCCGGCGTGACGGGCGCCTGAGCGGCCGTACCTCATCACGGCGCTGAAACTCGGGTCGATCCATATTGACAGTCCCTGGCTGCTCCTTCGGGCTGCAGTGGGCAGCTTCCAGTGCAGGTGACAGCGCACAGGCGTCCTTCATCGGGAGCTCCTGCTGGTCGTCGGCACCATCAGCACCCGAGCTCGGCTCCCTCGCTGTGACCGCGGCCTCCATGTCTTAGGTGCTGCTCCAGGCTCTGCAGCTTTGTGGCTCCGCCCGCCTCCACCTGCACGCCCAGCACCATGATACTAAGGACGCAGAACTTATTCCACAGCGTTCTCGCTGCACTGAACACGCGCAAGCCCCGCTCAGCACTCTCAGCGGGCAGCTCTCGGCCCGCCGGTGCCCTGAGTCCCGTCTCCCACTTTAACCAGGGGTCTTGCTTCTGTCACTGCCGGCCTGCATGGGGCCAGAACCTGCAACCCGACGGAGTGACCACATCCTTCCTTCTGCTTCCAGAAACATGGAGCTTGAGCTGCCTCTTCTAGCCGACAGCAGGGCAGCCCCGCGGGCCCCTTGGGCAGGTGACCAGGATCTGCCCCTGACCCCTCGCCTCTGCTCTGGGCCTTTGCCAGCTTCTGGCTCCCCTCCATTTCTTACCGCTTCCTCGTGGCCTCGTGCCCACACCCTCTGCTCCTCGTGCCCGCCTGGGTGCAGTGAACCCCCTCCAGTTCAGAGGGGAAGACCCTTCCCACTTTCAGACGGGCTACCTCGTGGTCACCCTGGGCCCCAGCTGCTGCCCAGCCATGGCCCCGCGTGCTCGTGGGACACGTGGCCCAGCTCCGTGGAAGGTTCCTCCACCAGGCCCGTCTGGTGACACTGCACATGGGAGGTTCTGGAGTATTTGGATGAAAAATGCAACAGAATAAATTCATCCACTGCCTGAAAGCACCTGTTCCCTTTGAATAAAAACCTAGCGCTTAGCTGTCTGGAAACAAGACTCTTGCAGCCAGCACGCACCCAAGAGATCGTGTAATCGTTTCCCTCCCCAGGAGGAGCAGGTGCGGCTTTCCATGGAGTTCTCCACTGGACAGCGTCTGAGACGGCTGCCCGGCTGCCTGAGTGTCCAGGGCCCTCACAGACTGCCCAGGGCTGCAGCGCGCACCACCTCGTCCCTTGGGACGGTGCCCATTGTCAAAACAGCTAGGCTGTCCCCTCAGAGGCCAGCCCTTCCTGAGCCTTCTCCGAACAGGGCAGGGAAACCCAAAATGATCGTCAGTTCCACCTTCTGCAGTGGTTTTGAAAACTGTGTCTAGTGTGGGAGAGGACAAAGGATGGTCTTGGGACAGGCTGCCCAGCCAGCTTCTGGGGGCCTCGCCGTGACTGGGGCAGTGAGACCCCAGCGGTGTGTGGACAGACGCCCCGATGTGAGGCACAGGAGGCCAGGCGGGCGAGGCGGACCCCCGGACAGCAGGGCAGTCACAGGGTTCTCCGCCGAATGGGTGGCAACCTCACGCCGAGCTGCACCAAGGAACTTTAGAAGAGGGGCCTCTCGAGGTGGAGCTGATTTACAGAAGACCAGCACCCTCAGGTCAGTGTGGGAGGATGTTCTCGAGCATAAGAGCCGACTACTGTTACAAAGGTACTAATAGTCATCAGCACAACAGGCCTCGATTACTAAATTAGCTGTGACTTTATAAACGAACCAACGAGAAATTTGGGAAAGAAAAATGTAGACATTGAGATTATTTTATTTATTCTAACAGAGTAGATGGAGTTTTCGTTTTTCTAAACTTAGCTGCTTCAAACTACCCCTCCAGTGACGTCTGCACCCAGCTCGTCAAGGCGGACCTGTGCGTCTGGGAAAGACCCACGACAGCACGTTGGCTTGTGAGCAGAATCTGGCTCCTTGTCCCATTGGTCTGAGGCCCTGTGGCCCCGCTGGTCATCAGCAGGACACTCTCTGCTTGTCCAGCTCCCAGCATCCCTTCCCCAGCCTCCTGCTCACACCAGCGTTCTTCTTTGAAGGGGTCCAATGCTGAGGTCGGGCCACTGCGAGAATCGACACCTGCAATCAAGATGTGACCTCTCAGTCTGTGCTCCATCCCGCCCACACCAGAGGGGAAGGATTTCACGAGGGTGAGGGCCAGCGTGGCCTTAGAATCCTGTCCCCTCACCCAGGGGTGGCAGGCAATCTGGAAAGAGAGAATTTGTGAAATGGCTAGCACTCACACCTCATCTGTGATTTTTTTTTATTTGTATGTGAACATGATGGAAAGAAATTGAAAAGTAAGCTTCCAATCTATACAAATAACTGAACAATGTCTCCAGCGTTCACTTAATAAGACTCTGAGAAGAGAATGGAGGGATACTGATCAGAGAAAAATGAGAGATCATTACTAATTATTAATGGATTCAAGAAGAACATAATTTTTATCTAGAAAGTGTACCCAAGCACAATAAATAAAAAGAAATTGCCTCCAAAGAACAGCAATTAGACGGATAGCACACATCTCATTAGGGAAAGAGATGTCAGGAGGCACATACGGAGAGGTGTCTCCATCCAGCTGAAGCCTGTCAGCCTGGGTGGGGTGCAATTAAACCGTCGGGCAAAAGCTCAGCCTCTGAAATCATCTCATTAAGGTGAACACTGAACAACCAAGCACAGAATAAAAATAACTCAGGAAAGAGGAGCTGTGATCAGAGAGCTGCTTTCACGGGCCATGAAAGCCTGAAAATGCAGAGCTCAAACTGTGTGTTTTCACATCAGGGCACAGGCGCTGATATTGCAAACGTTGAACCTTTCAGAGTGATGCTAACAAATAGAAAGCAAGAGGAAGTTTGTTTAAGAATAATAATAAGATTTTTAACAACCTCGCATTTGCTCAGTGGCATCCACATTTCGGACACGGAGTTAAATGAAAACAAGGGCAAAACGAATTGATTCTCCAGCTCCCTGGCTACGGGATCTGCCCCGTTCCCTCCACTGCCGACTCATGTCCTCACAGCAAAGTGGCTGGAGGAGCCTACCAGCAGGAAGGCAAAGCGAACACACACGGTGAGCATGCATGTGCCTGTTCCCTGGCACAAAGAAAGTGACTTCTTATGATCCGAGACCCGGATTGAAGTTCCTCTCAACAGCGAACAGTTGGAAGGAGGAACCACTGAGCAGTTACAGCAGAGTCAGTAGGAAGGTGGAAATGCCAAGGGGCTCTGATTCTAAGCAAGAAATAAATGTATGTCCGTCATAAATGATTCCTTCTAAAATGGTAGAAGTGAAATCTTACAGGGAAAAGAGAAGCTGTAGGAAATGCTCAATTCAGAAGATGGTGAAAAAAGAAAAACTAGAAAAGACAGTAGAACTAATTCCAAATGTGTCAAATGAGTACAATGGAAAACGTAAGCATCTTCAATGAAGCTATCGAATGACTATCAAATGGATTTGTCACCATTGTGTTTAAGACACAATTCAAACACATGCAAAGTCAAACGATATACACTGCTGCATCAATAGTAGGCAAATGAAAGCTGATGTTAAAGCATCAACATTAGGAAAAGTAAAATAAAATGAATTCTACGTAGTAACAAAATGTACATTCTACTACCAAAAATATGTAAGGTCATTTTTTTTGCGTTCCTGACACCATTATGTCAAAATACACAAAGCACAAAAATGGAAAATATTATAAGAAGTAAACTATAGTCATAGATGTTGATGTATACACCTGACACAGCAAAATCAGCCAACAGAAACTCGATGCAGCAATGCGCTCTGCTACTTGCGTGTCTGTCGGTCCTGCAGGAGGACGTGAGCTGACTGGCTGGCTACCGTGACGATGCCGACGGGCACCCTGCGAAGGCGTGTGACGTGCAACAAAGCGCTGGGTCTGGCCAGGGACCCTGTGTCCACCCCACAAAGATGGCGGTCTCACCAGAGGCAATAAGATGCGACTTTTTAATGTGACTTTTCCTGAGTCCCCATATACTTTACCTATTATTGACATTTTTTATGCCACAACTTTATGTCCTTCCCTTAACCTTGTACCATCTGCTAACAACCAGACTGAGAAGATGGCCCCCCCAGGCAGCCTCCATGCGCCCCCCACTTAACAGGGGCCTTCAAACCACACTCCAGAAACACGGGCTCAGGGAATCAGAAGGGAGGCCTGTCCATTGTGTTCACTCTTCTCTGAGGGTCTCTGGTTACGTAGCCCTCCCCACGCTGCTGCATGAAAACAAGGCAGAAGTCTCGGAGGTGAGCCCTTCTTCCACAATGGAACCCTGTTCTGTCACTCGGAGTCTTAACGAAGGAGTAAGTACACAAACATCCGCCTTTATATATTTGATGATAGCAGCTGATTTTTCCCTGAATCCTCTCTTCTCCAGACAGAATATCAGTACTTCTTACCCTCATATCATTGCATGTTCCCGGAGGCCACCCATCACCCCCTCTCCTTAGATATGGGGTCTCCACTTGTTTGGGTCACAGCGAGTTACTTTGAGATGAACATGGGTTCGCAGTGTAACAAGAAACACTGAAGATGGAGGAGAATTCAGGTAGTTCTTAGGGGCAGAAGGGCAGGCACAAGATTTAAACCTGAGCTGAGAAAGAAAAGTTTTCCTAACATGTTCTGCCCTGAATGGAATGGACTGTAAGATGTGGTCCCATAGGAGAGGCTTCCACAGCCCTGAATAGGAGGCATCTCCCTGGAGTGGACGCCATGTCCTTGGACTTCTTAGGTCTGAACATGCTGAATCACACTGAAGAGTGGAACCAGGAACAGGGCAAAATGGATCGATCTGCCTTTTAATCATGAGCACGTCCATCTAACACCTGGACACGCCTGTCCTGTCTCACCGTCTTCCTATGGAAAGCTAGTGCACAGACATGGAGGAATGATAGAGAGAAGGCACTACTGAAACCTCTGCAGATCTGAGCTGGAGAAGGAAAGGGATGTGAATTCAGTCTGGAGCAAATTCTCGGGCACAATCGACAAGAAAAGTTGCAGGAATACACCTTGTAACCACTAAGTACTTTGCAAATTCCATTCAGTATTGACACTAATAAATTATTTTCTGCTTGGTAATTCTGGAAATAATTAATTCTCTTCTCCTCTCTTCCAACAACAGAAATCTCCATTTCATCCTCAATTTTTCAGTCTCTTAGCAAGAGCCAAGGCTATACAATACAAGAAAGATGGCTTTCCTGGCAACGTGCAGTTGCAATAAAACAAAAGAAGTTGGATCTACACATTGGGCATCACTAAAATCCAGGGCTTGTGGGTTAACACAGGAATGATTCCAGTATCCGCTTACTAGGGAGCGTTAGTAATAGAGTTGAGATCAGTCAGAACTCTCCAGGGCGGTTGTATGGCAAACACGTAATTGAAAATCATTGCAGGAGTCAACCCTGCCAAAATCTCCTCTTTCAAGTTCTTCAAGAAGTTTCTTTGGGGAAAAGTATACAGGCTTTTGTGACCAGAGACCCCTCCACCTGGAGCCCCATTACAGGGCATTTTATTACCTCTGAGGGTCTGGAGGAAGTTCCAAGTTTTGATCTGATGATGATGCTGCCTCAAATATCATGCAAATCCCACCAGGAGCTCTGCTCCGCGCCCCAGTCAGAGCGGCACGAGCAATCTCGTTGCCAGGCTTGAAGAGGTGCTGAGTATCATTAGCAGTCTCTCCTCTTCCCAATCAATTCCCAGAACCCTGACTTCTCTTACATTTTCCTTTAAAAATGATCTCATCCCGATTTAACGAAGCTAATTCACAGGCAGGGTGAGGTAATGCGCTGTGTCAGTGGCGCAGGCCAGTGAGAGCATGATTTCAGCACAGCGTGAGCTTTTACTGTAACAAAAACTGCAAAGCAGCCTCCCAGCGCAGCACGGATGCTCAGCCACACCCAGACGGCCAGGGACGGTGGGGGACGTGCTTCTCTCCATCTGGTCCCATAGTTTGCCATCCAGAAGCAAAGGGGAAAATGTTAGGTCTGGGCAGCCCGTGAAGCTTTTCATGCGCAAAGCCGTGGGTCGGTCTACGCTCAGCTAGACTCAGTCTTCTGTTAGTCTTAGGAGCGCAAAGAGCTCGTGAATAAAGAGATGTCAGAGGCACTTTGCTGGGCCTGACTGCAGTGAAGGTGGACCGCGTCTCTGGCCCCCTGCTTGGAAAGCAGCGCTTCTGAAACTCAGGTGCAGCCCTTGTGGCCAGGTCCAGTGTTTTTCCCAGCATCGATACTGCTCCTCAAAAAGCGTTATTGTCTTTGCATGAGTAGGCATCTGATGCCTCAAAGGCCACATGAAGGTAGGGGTGACACTTTCTGGGAGCTCAGCGCCCTGGACTGCAGACTAAGAGTCCAGCAAGGGCCTCCTCTCCTCCCTAAAGTCTGGCTTTGTCCGGGGGGAGTCCTCTGTCAGCAAGCGCTGAGCAGAGGAGACCCGACCCGGGGCTTCATCCTCTGTGATCTCTGTGGAGCTGAGGTCCTCACTGCTCCTGCCGAGGGGCTGGGCTCTCGGTGACTCCAGGCTTGGAGTGTCCCCTCCTCACCGGCCTCCTTTGGACGGCGAGGCCTCTAGGCTGACCTTCCCCAGGGATGTGGGCCTGTCTTCCCTCCCTGTGCCCCTCCCAGGAACTAACCTGTCATCTTCGCTCACATGTGCACAGCTTCCCTGGGGAAGCCGGGAGGATGGGGCTGCACAGCCCACGGGATGCTTTAGGAACACGGCTCGTTGGAGAACCAGCTGCCCCTGCTCCTCCACCAGGAAACAATCCAGAAGGCAAGAGTCCTCCCTGCTGTGTTCGAACACTTAAAATATATCACCGTGGAGTTTAAAGAATGTCTAACACGTGTGTGTGTGCATAGAGCCTCTGAGACGCTTGATACAAAACAGATTTGCCCCCCAGTCCGGCACCCTCGGATTTGCTCCTCCCCACAGGATGGCCGCACTGAGCTCCCCTGCACCACTTGTTCATGTAATTTGTTCTTTGTCTCCCTTGCCTTGGCTTAGAAGCGTCCTGCGGGTGGGGATGGCATCTGCTGCAGGTTCTGTTATGTCTCCAGCGCCTCACACGGTAACTCAACCCCGGATCCTCCAGGCAAACTTGTGGATAAAGGAACAAGCTGACTTCGAGAGTAGCCTCCTGGGAGTTTTCCACTGCCTGGGGCGACTCAGGCGCCCAGTAATCAGCAGTGACCTCTCCTGTCCTTCTGTGACGGTGATGTCATGGGAGCTTGTGGGAATCATCTCTGCACTGTGAGTGAGCGCGGGAAAGGCTCCCTGGTGCTGGGAATGGAGATGGCGCCGAGGTTCTGGAATCCCTGATGTGAGCACAGGCCTTCCCTGAAGTGACAGCAGCCAGCCCAGCGCCACTGGTGCATGGGTCCCTCTAACTCCAGTCCACACCAGGGTGATGTTATCGTCAGGGGCACTCTGATTATTCCTCGGCGAGTGCCTCGCAGATGACCCACCGTTGATGTGTGTCAGGAGCACTCCCAGCCCTCCTGGCCCCTGTCCCTGGGCCATCTTCAGAGCCCGGTGTCAGATGGACAGTCGTGCTCTGCTGGGAAGTATTCCTGCGTGTGCACGTTTCCAAAAGAGCATGCGAATGCACAGCACATCCTGAGGGAGAAGAGGACAATGCCTCCAGCTCCCCAGGAAGCCAGCATGGCCTGACGAACAGAATTGCATATGAAAATGTGTCGGGCACCACTTTTTCCGTGGACACGCAGAACTGAGCATGTGTGGTCTGCACGGACACAGCGTCCATGTGAGAGAACCCGCTGGACATCAGCATAGACGGACGATTCTGGATCCATCAGCGTTGTGCACAACTGCAGCTCTTAATCAGCCCTGCTTTATTTGAAAGTAGTTTTCAGATCGGATAGGACAGCACCTTTATCAAAGAAGCGTTCTGATGTGAGCTGGCCATCTGCGGTGCTGTCCTGGTCCCCAGGACCTGTTAGAGACGGAAGGACTGGACGGAGGGAGGTTCTGCATCTGCAGGAGAGTGAAAGCACCAGGCACAGCATCTTCTCAGCCCTGATGCTCACTGGCTCCTCAGATGACGGACCTTACTTGATTCATAAAGGTGCTTGTGCTGTCACTGGCCTTGGAGGACCCCAGGACAGAGCAGGCTTCTTGCCCACATCACTGACGGCAGAAAAGCCCCGAGACAGGATGCACAGCCTTTTCTGTGTGATCACAGAGGTGTGGTGTCCGCTCAGCCGGTGCCA
Organism: Solenodon paradoxus; assembly: GCA_004363575.1. Classification (NCBI taxonomy): domain Eukaryota; kingdom Metazoa; phylum Chordata; class Mammalia; order Eulipotyphla; family Solenodontidae; genus Solenodon; species Solenodon paradoxus. The sequence goes on from RJWH01006827.1 coordinate 20,204, forward strand.
GCGGAGGGGCTGTCTTGGTCTGGCACCACCCAGCAGGGCGGTTGGAGCGCCTTGTTGTACCTGGTGGGTCGAGAAATCCCTCGTTGCTGGCTGGAGGTGCAGGTGGGACCCGCTGTGTTTATCTGAGTGTGGCGGGCGTCTAATGTTTTCTGTCCTGTGCACCACCCCTTTTGTCCGCTGTAGCCGGAGAGTGGAGGGTTTTCCTTGTATCATTTTGTCTTCATTCTATGTTATTTCCAGGCTACCAGCTTCTTCACTCCAAGTCTGGGCCACAGGATACAGAAAGGACACCAGAGCCTGTCACCCGTTTCTGCAGGCCCCAAGGCTGCCTTCTCTCTGCTCTTCAATTCCCTGTGTTTTAATGCATAGTGACCAGGGTTTAATCCTAGTTCATGGGACAAGAAGAGAAAACCACTCCCTTTCTCCGGAAGAGATGTCCTACCTGGTCTTATGCATTAAACATCACTGTGCTTGTTCCCTTCTGGAGCCAATCACTGCCCCTGAGAGGAAGACAGCTTGCCCATCGGCTCGGCAAGCAGCTAGGACGCAGCACGGAGTCAGGGCGTGTGGGGCTCTTTCCATGGGAGATGGGACGGGACTGGTTGGATACTGAGATGCTCTGTGGGTGCCAGTATTTATGTCCAAACTTATGTCCATCGAAGTCCCTGAAGCCATCCACATGCCTGCAGGGGAAGATCTCCCCACAGAGCCGGTTCTCCGAGCCCAAGGCTCTCGGAATGTCATCACTAGACCAGCGGCAGCAGATCATGGAAGCTGCTAGAAATGCAGTTATTCGGCACCACCCAGAACCCTGGCCTGGGAATCACCTACCAGTCTACCGACACACTCACCTGTCAGCGGGACTTTGCGTCTGGTGCTTTCCCGTATCGGTTCACAAGTCTTCGGACTACAGGAATCGCACGAGAAGCTTCGAAACAAGGCGGCTGCCGTCTCACCGCTGCAGAGTGTGAACTCGTTGGTCCAGGGTCTGACCTGAACTGCAGAAACTGCAAGAGGCCTGGGGGATGTAGGAAAGAGCCGTCCCGTCCCCCAGGCTTCTTGCCTCTGCTGCAAAGACGCGCCGTCTCGGATTGAGTGCCACCCATCTGATGCCGACGTTGCAGAGCAGGGCCCAGGACTATGCACCTGGGTGAGACTTTCAAGTCCTCTCGTACAGAGCTCCCGTTAGGAGCAACACTGTCTGGCGATGGTTGCCTTAACTCCATAATAGAAATGCCTCTAACAGAGAGAAAACCGTTCACTCTGCGTTTCCTTGGAGAATTTCCGACAGTCCCGAGAGCTGGGCTCTTGAAAGCAGCCCCTCAGCACGGAGCTCCCTGCAGCCTGTCCCCAAACCCGTGGCCTGGTTTTTCATGACCTGTTTCCCTTGGGGTCCTGGCTGCCAGGGGTTTTCTGAAGTAAACCTGTAAGTGGAGGCAGCTGCTTCCCGCCTGCACTGTGTGGAAGAAGCCTGGGCGCTCCCCGAGGAGCTGGTAATGAGATCTAATTTGCACCGAGTCTCCCATCAAGACTCGTTCTCTCTGCAAACGCCGTGTTTCATTTACCTCTCTCCCGGCGATCACCACACTCTCTGCTGGAGGACAGGCTCTCACTCATAGCAGGGGAAAGCGTGTGTGTGCACCTCAGTAAATCGACCAGATTACAGATGGAAACGTTCAAAACAAGACGCTGAAATCTAAGACTTGGGAAGAATTATTTAATCTTGAGGTCAGTCACCTGGCAGAGGTCCAGTCTGAAGCCCTGCGCTTTCCTCCCTCCCTGGTGGCACCAGGCAGGGCAGTGGGTGGGGCATTCTGGTGGCCCTCATGGGGACTCAGGCCTCACGCCCTGGGCTCGTGGGCAGGGCGACCCCAGAGCCCACGTGGAGGACAGACCCCACGGTTGTCAGTGCCCAGATGCTCAGAAAGCTGAGCCCCGACAGGAGGCCCCTGCGTTTGTGGCAGGTCCCTCTGAGGTGGGGTCCTGGGAGAGAGTGGCCCGCCCTGGGCTCCCGCACGGTGGACTCCGACCCTTGTGTCCAGCGCTTGTCCCTCCACATCTTCCTGTCCGGATCCCGAGGGGGCTCAGCCTCCTGTCCCTGTGGACAGCAGCACGTCCGGCGGATTTCTGACGTCAAGGAAGCCCATTTAGTCTGTTCCATGAATTTGGAAGAGGGAACAAAGGAGCTATGTTGTGTCCCTCTGTCATTGCCACCTGGAGAAGATGAGGGTTTATTCTTTGAAGATTTTCAAAATAGCATGAAAATACAGCAATCCTGTGAATATCATCCAGAGGAGATGTTACAAACTTCAAAGAAAATCCAAAAAACTCCAAAGAACTCAACCTAGAGAGGCGCAGTCACAAAGACGGTGCCCTTGTCCCCGAGCCCGGCACGAGGGCAGCCCAGGGCCCACGGGAGGGGGTGGCCAGGCCCCCCACGCCGTGCGACCAGGGAGGCCCCTCCGCCTCCAGCACCTCGGTAAGCAGACTCCAGCGTCGCTCAGTCACACCTGGTGCTGGAACCCTGTTCCGCAGGGAAGAGAAGCTTCCCTCTGTTTAAGTGAAACTCTCCACACACAGATGCTTTCCTGGGTTTATCTCCTCTTCCTCTGAGCAGTAGCCTGTGGATTAGAGAAAGCCTGTTACTAGCGCTTGTCTACATCTTCTCTCTGAAAAATGAGGAGGAAGTCTTAACCCTTGTGGGTTTTCCTTTCAGATTTTACTTGGTCTCAGTTTTTCCTTTCTCGCCCACGTCGACAGCTGATAATGCCATAAAGTCTGACAGTCAGGTCCTCCCTTGCACCTGGGCCACGCACAGAGGTGGATGGATGGTGGATGGATGGATGGATGGTGGATAGACGGACGGATAGGTGGATGGATGACAGGAAGAGGACAGGCAGATGCATAGATTGACAGATACATAGATGACACAAAGATAGATGACAGACATCTCCCTCCACAATGCTGCTGGCGAGTGCTTCTCTTGTAATTTGATGTGCACTTCGTGCCTTTAGCCAAATGCATTCGTCACCCATCCTTTGCGGGATGGGGAGAGAGGGGGAGAGGGACACTCAGGCTTAGTCAGAGGACAGCTAAGCATGTGACATGTCAAAAGATCACTGCTGCTGCTGTTTCAGGGAAGCCATCCCCGAGGACTATTGCTCTGAATGGGGGCCCAAGGCTTTCTTAGACGATGGGGCAATTCTGGCTTCACTGAAAACATGTCGGAAGGCAGGCTTTTTCTATGAAGCCAGGCAGGGAGCATGGGAATTAATTTAGGCAGTGATAAACCATCATTTCAGTTAATAAAGTTGTTATAGAATACCCATTGATGCTGTCATGTGCATATTTGACCTGTATCTTGACCAATGAAAATGATATAAATTACATATGATATGTAATAAAATTTGTGAGTGGGTTGAGCATAATAGTTATCCAATTCAACATCCTTTGAGATTTAAAGGATTTGTTAACAACAGTTCGCAGGGTCAACAGAAATAGACCTGGACTGTCTTGGGAAAAGGGTGGGTGTGGTCACCTCCGTGTGAAGTGTTGGATTGCTCAGGAGAGCACAGTCCAGTGACTTGTACTCTAAATGCCTCCAGACTGGCTTGGACAGGGCTGAGGAGAACTGCTTCTACCTCCCTTCCTCTGTAATCGATCATCTTCCCAGAGTATCCAGGAGAGCAGGGTGCTCCAGGAGGCTGCCCTGCATCCTGTGGACCATAATGGAGAGCCGAGGGCGCGAGGGACGATGCCTTTTCTTCTATCACGAGTGGGTTTGTGGGGACGGCCGGCCCGACCGGCGTGGGCTTCTCGGCAGTGGAACCCCTTCTCAAGAGCTGATGAGGAGCGTTCTCAGCAAATCCAGCTCTACGAAGCCAAGTCAGCCCTGGAATCACCAACTTTTACCCTAAGTCAGTTTTGAATGTCAAAGAATTAATTTTCTTCACCTAGTCTCAGTTTCTCCATCTGTAAAATAGGTTAGCAAACGCCTCCGTAGCAGAATTTGAGGAGGCCGATTGGTGTGTTCTTGACAGGACACATGCTTAACAAATGCAAACAGCGCTTCTCTAAATAATAATGCCTTTGCTTTTTTAAGTTTAAGATGCATCACTGATTTATCATGCGCATGTCTTTGTTGGGTGAAAATGAAGCCATTTTGGCTCAGCTCTGCTAATACTACAGCTATAAAAGCTTTTAAACCCACCAAGTCCCTTCTGCTTCTAGTTGCAAACACCTGGCTGTCATCCATCCATCATGTGCGTCTCAAAAATTAAAAAAACAGTCTATTAGACTATTAGATCAGATTCACTAGGATTAAAACTATAAAAATAAAACATACAAGAGTTAAAGAAATAATTGCAATGGAAATTATAAAAGCTTTTAAAGAATTAGTTACATACAACCAATATATATGTTACTAAGCACTAGGTGGCCTTAATAGGTTTAGAAAATTGAAATCCCCAGAGTTAAAGTCATCAAATAAGAGGTCAAGACTTGATAAGAAATAGTCAGGAGACAAGGCAGGAAACACAGGAACATGAAAACAAAATGTGACCTTAAAGAACCATCCCCTATTTCCCTCAATTACACAATAGTCTCTATTGAGTCTATTTGACAATAATTTTCAATTAAGAGGATTGAATTGATCAAATCAGGTTCATTAGTGGGTGAATGAAGACTTGTCTTTGACCAAATCTCTGCTTTGATACAGAAGAGTGGCTTCTAAACATTTCCAAATCTATTTTGGTATACTTTTCAGCTATTTCCAGTAGCGCGAGGTCAGAGCGGAGGTTATATGGAAATACCGAAGGTCGCCTTTTGAAGAAGCTATTCTTTGTGCATTTAAAACACCCAGAGGACCTCCCTGGCCCTGGTCAGTGGACTCGGTGGCCGTGGCTCCCGCACGGGCTCTGAAATCCCCGTGCAGCCTGAGTGTGCTGGGCGGGTGGGCCGCTTCGCCCAGGAAGCCTTGCACAGAGAGCATGTTCTTCATGGTGCCCATCGGTGGCGGGGGACAGAGGGCTGGCTAAGATCCCGCCCGTGGGATTCGCTGCATCCTTGTGGCGTCCTCTGATTGCAAAACCTCCAATTGCTGGACTAGCAGTGACTTTCCATGAGGTCCCCACATTTTGATTCATCAGACCCAGCCAGGAGCGCTGGGGAGCTGGGAGCTTGTGCGGGAAAGGATGGGACACTAAAGGAGGGTGGCCTGGCGGGGACGTAGCCACCACCTTCTTCAGCCAGCATCGCTTTCTGAAATCTGTTCCACAGGTGATTTCTTTGGTTGTGCCGGCACAGTTCCCGCGGTGCAGTCGGCTGTCTGTGGTCCCCCTCCACACAGACTCACATGCGCATGGGTGGGACGGGCTCCGCGACGCTGGCCCGGCTGGTTCGGGGCCAGCTCTGCATCCTGTGCCTGCTCTCTGTGCCTGGGGACCCGAGCGCGGACGCCTCCTCCAGGGCTCCAGCTGGACGTGGGGCCAGAGAAGGACTTCCCCGCAGAACCAGAAGCAGGAGGAAAGGGAGGACAAAGAGGAGGAGAGAGCCCCCCTTCTGAGCCCGGGGACACTCAGGTGCCTCTAGGTGCACCAGGCGGAGTGCCCCCCGTGTGTCCGCTGAGGGACCGCGAGGGGCTGAGGAGCTTGCCCAGGACAGCGCCTTAGAGGCCGGACTGCGGGGAGCCCTACCCCAGGCTGGCAGCCAGGCTGCTTCTCTGTCATGGTCCCCTGGTCTCAGAGGCCTCTGGGGAAGGCAGAGCAGCTAGAAGGTGACCATCACGTGCAGATCTGGTGTCCGGGCCACAGCTGCAGCCTGTATCCCGGCATGATGCCTCCGTCCACAAAATTAACTCAAGACAGAAATGTGAGGTGCACCTGGGGGAGTAGCAGTTGCTCCGTCGCCTCCAGCCAGCACAGCCGATACGTCCCCAGGACCCGGGTTCGCATCCTGGGCCCAGGGGAGCAACCACGATGAGGAACAGCTAAAATAAAATGAATTTTCACAAATGGTTCCAAAAGTGAGACTGGAGCCATATAAAGACAATGTCTTACAAAGATGCTGGAACAAATGATTTATCTTTTTAAAAGGGTGCATTTTGTGGACTGGGTTTACTGTTGTAAATTTAATTCCTAAATATTCATTGTCTACTAATCTTCTGCATATTCTGTAAAAGAATTTATTTTTAAATATCACGTTAAGAATTAAAAGCCCTAAGAAGTAAACTTTGTTTCTTCCTCTTTGGTTACTTATTTTTATTCTCCCAAATTAAATGAAAGACAAGGAAAAAAAGACAAGAAAGCCAGACAGAAGTTGCCCCTCTGATCCTTCACGCTGGAACTAGACCTGTTAGGCTAACCCTGCTCACTTATGTTTTACAAATAATTCTCCAGCTAGCACAAGTGTGAGACCCCGTTTCATGAGCCAACCAGGACCTTGAGACAAAATGGGACACTGGGGTGGCACACACAGGATGAGGTTATGAGCTGATGACTCAGGGGAGGGAGGAGGCTGAGCAATCTGAGCAGGAGCTGAGCAGCCAGGCAGCAGCAGTAAGTCCGATGTGATGCCCATTGGTGAGTGCATGGGAAGACAACACGGCCAGAGTCAGTGCAAGGGGTTTTGGCACCTTAGCTAAAAACCTAAAAATGTGGTGCCCCTATAAGCCCAGCTCTAAATGTCCTGCCTAAAACACATGCTGCTTTAACCATCCCAGTGCCAGAAATGCCCAACAACCCCTACAGTGCCAAAGACAAACCCCACAGTGCTGAAGATTACCCCAAGGTGCCAAAGATACCCCTCAGGGTGCCAGAGAAAACCCCCATAGTTCTTACCTGGAGTTCAGCTCTGCTGTGGTGTTCTGCTCCCATTGAAGAAACAGGTGTGAGATGGGGGTCTTCTTCCTGTGCCTCCTATTTCCTCACAGGGGCAGGAACTGTAGTGGTGGCTGTGGCCCACCTCAGTCAGCACCAGCAAGGACATCTTTAATGAAGACAAAAGGGGCAGCTGCTTTGGACCCCTTCAGCAGACTGGGCCTGGGGCATCTTAACTGCCCCTTTGGCCCCATGTTAAAGACAGCCCTGGTTTATTAAAACTGGGATTAAAATGAACATTTATATTCAAATGATGGGGCAGTCGGAAAATATGAAAAATGGACACTGTCCCATCTAAAACAGTCCAGGTGGCCAGTCAACCGGGCCTCATTTCTGACAGAACCACTGCTCCTTGCACACAGGCAGTGTCCCCAGTGCCATGGGTGGTCAGTAGATGCAGGTGGTGGAGAATGCTTGTGCCGCTGTGACTCTGACAGTCGTGTCTGTTCGAACACTAGTACCAACGAAGGCCCACAGGTGAGTCCTCTGACCATGGGCAGCTGAGATGGGTGACTAGAGGCTGGTGCCTCTCCAGGGACGAACACAGGCGAGCCAGCCTGGGCGCTGGGGTCGGGTGGGCTGTGTGCTGGGTTCTCAGTGGGGTTGTGTCCCAATTTTTACCACCTTATATTCAGATGACAGGCATAACCTCACAGCCACTTTTGAATTTCCCAGCACCCATTCTAAATCTAAAGTACCTGCGGAGAAGAAAACACTCGTTCCTAGGTACTCCTATAGGCATTCTTTATTTCCTTACTGTAACTTTCCAAAGTGCATGCCTTTTAATATGCATTTAATAAATAAAACAGAATAGAATGCATCCAGACTGTTGAGCATACTGCTAACCTATTAGCAAGAGGGAGGACAGAGAGCTCTAGTGCGTGTGGGGGTAAAACCAAACATAATAGGGGCCGGATGAGTATGTGGAAAAATACACCTGTATCTGAAGTTTCAGCACAAAGATTTCCTATTGGTGACTACATGAGCGTGATTTTTAAATAAACCACAGATAATTTGGCTCAGTAGTCCATAGCAGACCGTTTCGTAGAATCAGTGGTGACTCCTTGGATCCAAAATGATGGTCTCATTTCAGTGAACAAATGACAAGCCGCTCCTGATCTCAGCACTGGTGATGGTACCTGACACCCCACCGACTCACCGTGGCTCTCTGGGGAAAGCATCCCTTAACTTTCCAAAAACTATCCAGTGTGTTTCCCTGCATTTATTTATGTTTGCAATCTCTAAGACACCCTTTAAGAAGAAGAACATTTCCGCAGCAAATGAATGAGATTTGCATTTAGAAAAACTTACTGATGGTAAAGATTATACTTTCAGAGTTATTTTTAGAAAACATAAACAGCGTTCCTTTTAATTGCAGATTTTTTAAAAAATCTAACACCTATCTTTCTAGTGCATATTTACACATGAATAGTTTTGAAGAGTTAACGGAAAAAGACACCATTTTCCATTTTGTCACAAATACAAGAGATGCCCTTAGAGCTTGCAGTAGTATTTAAATGTATGTCTTATTATACTTATTTTTAAAGCTTTTATGGGAAAAGAAAACTACCCATTAAGTGTTTTGTCACAGGAAAAATGAGAAATAAGTAAAATAGATTTCATGATCATATGTGAAAGCGTTGCTTATACATACAAACACGAGGACACAGACATTCACATGGATGCTACTTTTGTTTCATTTGAAATAAATCAAACAGCGCATATGCACATAAAAAAGATGCTTAGAAGTATATGTAGATGGTTTTGGATTTCCCTGCCTTTATTATTTTATTCAGCTATTTAATTTTTATGTCAGGCATTACACTTCAGGTCTAACATCATGTCAGTGTTTTCATATACTTCAATAAAAATCTAGATTCTCTTCGTGTCTGTGGAGAGCAGATACTAGCTTGTACAAGACAACAGAAAAGTCTGTTTTAAAAAGTCCATTTTAACCACTGTTCTCTGCATCCACCTCCCTGAATGTCAATACCAGGTCTGAGGAAGCTTTTAAACGTGTGATATCGATCTGATTTCAAGACTTTCAAGAAACAGCCTTCCCATTGGCCAGATGGCGTGGCTTCAGAGCCTCGCCGCCGCTGCCAGCCCTCCCCGAAACGCCCCCGTCGGTTAGGCATTCACATAAGAAAGCGAAATGGCTTTTTGGGAACGTTTATAATGTATTGGGTCAAAGTTGATAAGACAGTGGAGCTTATCCTACAGTCACAAGGGCCATTTGCTCAGGCGAGACGGCCAAAGCCTTATGAAATATTTAAGGAAGGCTCCTCCAGGCACGCAGGGATATGTCTTCTAAATCAAGTGGCTGAGGCAGTTTCAAACGCTGAGCTTGGGAAGGCAAGAAAAAAAATCATGAAAAGGAATAACAATATCCAGTAAATGCAAAATTTCAGAGAAAGAAATAGGTGGCAGGTCTGATCGCGGAGAACTCTCTTGGGATGGGACGGTGTTCACTGCGCCATGAAGGAGTCGACCTTATTGGTGGCCATGGAAGGAAGGGGTGCGAGGCCAGCGCCGCTGGAGTCATCATTCTTTGGCTGAGACGCAGTCACAGGGACCCTGAGGCTGAGGTTTTCCATGTTGTTTTCCATCGCGGGCCTTGCCCCTCCAGAACAGGACAGGCGCATCGGACAGGCCCGTTCCGTGAGGACGACTCCAGCGCGGACCCTACGCTGTCTCACTGGCGGAGTCACCACGTTGTAAGAAGAAAGAGCTGAGCAAAGTCTGTTGCCTTCTCTCCCTGACATCCCACCTGCTCCTTCCACCTTCTGTAGCAGGTATTTTGTCTCTGGAACAGACAGAGTGACCAGAAAGACCCCCGTCGCCTACAGGGACGAGGTAGCTTGAGCCATTTACCAGGACGGTCTCTGCTCTGATGTCTGAGCTTCGGCAACGCACCAGCCCCTCTCTCCAGGGCAGAGGGCCAGCTCCTGCCTGCCTGTCTCTCCTCTAGCAAAGCGGTGTTCCTGCTCCAGCTCTGGCTTTCCAAAGCTTGCTCCGCTGGCCCCCACACCCCGCACCCACCTCCCTACGCCTCCCTGCGTTCAGGCTCGCCCAGCCGTCTTAGGATAAAAGAAGGATGCCAAGCCGGGTAAAAGCAGTTGGCTGTCAATGCCTCCGCACGCATTCTCAGGCTCTGTTCAGTGTTCCATGACAACAAGGTGAGACAGCAGAGGTTATTCGAACAGCTGCTGCCTAAGCTGGAAATTCCAGGCACTGGCACCATCTGTCTATACATTCACAAATGTATAGAACTGCCATCTATCAGCCTGCACAGCACAGCTGCCTCCCCATCGGGCCCGCTTCCTTTCTCGGGGCCGAACAATAAGACCTAGTTCTTCACTAATGTCACACAGAATGGCTGATTTGATTAAGTCCCCCACTCTCATTATGCGAGGTAGGGGTGTAGAATTTCAATGATAATCCATAATGCATGACCAGTTTGTCGCCATGGCAACATAAATTCAAGGTTAGTGGCTCAGGCGCATAATTGGGTGTGGGCGCTGTGTTGGAGAGGGGCTGCTAACATGCTTGTCATGGAAAGCAGCAGCCATCAGAGCGTCTGAAGCAGCGAAGGACTCATAATCCACCAGGAGAATCCTTGGAGAAAAATGTTAATAAAATAACTCTTCCGTTCTAATACAATTATTACGGGGGAACCACTTTGGTTTTTCAAGTGTTTCAGTGGAAAAAAATGAAATAGACACTGATTCAACATGGGAGACTTAGACGCAAACTCTCTACCAAAAATCATTTTCATGGCAATAGGGACCGAAAGAATTTGGGGTCTCCGCATCATTTGTTCATCAAAGTAAACGCCGTCTCATAAAATCAACCATCACACTTATTTTGCTTCATTTTTGTTTTTCCGATTGGACTTTTCTGATCTGTCTGAATAGTTTCTTAATAAAATGCTCTGGGGAGAGCTCCTCTTTGGCTCCAAGGGGCTCAGTATTAAGTCATGGCTGTTGTTTGCTGCACCTCCCCAAGTGGGGGCCTGGAAACTAAGGTGGGGATGAGAAAGTGGAAGCATCCAAAAGAGGTTAGAACAGGTTCAATTATCAGCCCACCTTGTTCTGAGCCCATGGTGGCATTTATCATATTTAGAATAGAAATTTTATGTAAATGTCATAGACAATAAAAATCCAATACCCGCCTCCCCCAATGTGTACTCTGTCAAAAGATCTCATCTTGGACAAAACCATCATGGTAAGGACTTATTTTGGGGAACGCCTTTGCTGTGAAGCAGAACCAGCCGGCGTTACAGATGAGTCCTGCAGAAGCAGCTGAGAATGACGCCCCAGCGTCCAGGGCAAGGGCAGAGCCTCACTGAGGACCCCTACTTCTCTGCTTGGTTGTGCCCATGTTTCCCTATGTGGCCGCATCTCTGGATTTTAAGTATGAGATGGGCTGCTTCGGGAATCACGTGTTATGATGTCTCATCAGACACGCAACTTGTAAATCTATTTGCTGCACCCCCATCATCCAGGGGTGCAGGAGTTTTTAAAAGACAGCATCTGCCCTTGGTGACTGAGCCTCGGATTGTGCTTAATTCTCTGGAAGAAACTTAAGACTCACAGATAAGATGATTCCTGCCAAAGACGACCAGATAGGGTCACATGACGGCAGAGGCTGTCTCCCTTTCCGCAGACCTCGGAAGTGAGAGTCAGTGGTCCCTGATTTCTTTTTCACATGACCCTCTTGATCTTTCTCAACCATATTTTTTTTCTTCTCTATACTCCAGGAGCTGCACAAAAACAATGCTTTTCTTTTGTATCTGCTCTGCCATCATTATAAACATAACGGGACTTCAAGGGAAAGGCACGGACAAAACTGATGTGGAGACAGCCACATCGTTTTAAAGACCTCACTTACCTCACAGGGTTTCTAGTACTGCCCTCAATTTTCTGCAAAACTCAGTGAGAGGAGATGATTTTTGAAAGTGAATGGCAGAGATGTATTCTTTAAATGAAGATCATCTCCCCAGGAATTTTCATAATGTTTAAAACAGAAAATAAGAAGAAAACCGGAATCAAAATCAGATGACCTAGTTCAGAATCTACACTGAATTTTCTCTTTTTTGATGTTGTGTTTAATCATACAAATGGCTGTCTGTTGGAAGTTTTTTTAATTTTATTTTTTTTAATTGAAGACACTTGTGTGATGCATTTTCATGTGAAATACGAAGTCTGAAAGTCACAAAAGTCACATCTGGAAGTATGTTCACATCGAATGCACACATGTAACTTCAATTAACGTGAGGAAGGCCAAGGAAAATGGCCCGGCAGCCGGTGAGGAGGAGGGCGGGACTAGGGAAGCGCTTGTGTCTCTGATTTAAATACAAGTGACTTTATGGGAAAAGCCAGCATGTGGTGGAAGGCTCTCCTGTTGTGGACATGTCTTGGCTCTCAAGACAGAGTAACATCTCTGATTTGATGCTCAGTGAAGGGAAGCCGTCATTGGAGGCAAACAGAAGCCCACACCCGACAGGGCCAGCGCCCGCCAACCGCGGCCTGGGTCTCCTTAGCTTCAAGAGTCTTCAGGATCACCTAACACTTTCTTGTCGAAGGAGTTTGGCTTTAGTGGATTGAAACCCGTACATCCATATAAATCAGCGCTGATAAATACTGATTCAAAACAGACCATTGGCTCTGATTAAAAAGGCTTTATGCTAATGCGTGTGTTCTAAGAACCAAAGACATCCCACTTTTAATTAAACCCCAAATGCCAGCGTCAGTCAATGACCCCACATTGAAAGAGACTCGCGATTCTGAGGAGGATCGAGGACAGCCCCTAGGCCTGCCGCTCTCTGCTTGCATCAGAGCCTGGAAGGTGGTGCCTGTGAGTCAGCTCTCATCCTTTGTCTCCCAACTGTCATTAAAAAACCAAACTTGCGATATAAATAGGTATGGCCTTTCGTTTCTATCTCTGCTTTTACTCTGAAGAAGCTGCTTTGCTGTGAGCGGACACTGCCTGCTGGGATGACTAGGAAACAAGCCCATGAGACACACCTGTGAATGATAATAAACACTGAACTGCTGGTTCATGAGATAAAGATTCTTCTTGTGTTGAAATGAGGAAGAAATTCTAATCATCTCAATGTTGGTTTTGCAAATGACTCATGTCAGCTGAAAAAGTAAGCAAATGAAGGCGTGACTCCCACTGCCATTGGGACCACATGAGGCGGGACACCGCCCAGTCCCTCTGCCTTCTGAGTTCACCCCCCACTTCTGAGTTCGGACCCCAGTCCCTCTGCCTTCTGAGTTCACCCCCGCTTCTGAGTTCGGACCCCAGTCCTTCCGCCTTCTGAGTTCACCCTCCGCTTCTGAGTTCGGACCCCAGTCCCTCTGCCTTCTGAGTTCACCCCCCACTTCTGAGTTCAGACCCCAGTCCCTCTGCCTTCTGAGTTCACCCCCCACTTCTGAGTTCGGACCCCAGTCCCTCTGCCTTCTGAGTTCACCCCCAACTTCTGAGTTCGGACCCCAGTCCCTCCGCCTTCTGAGTTCACCCCCACTTCTGAGTTCGGACCCCACTCCCTCTGCCTTCTGAGTTATATGTGTTGTAACTTCAGACGCTGACCCCTGCCTTGTAATGGTCAGCTTCACCGTCTTCAGAAAAATAACACCCGAATAATTGGACCCATTTGCTCTTAAATCCTGTCAAATGTGTTTCATATTCTTGCATGCAAGTAACAGACACTGGCAGCAAATTACTTTCTGTAAGGTGTACTTTACCGATGCAATTTTTTGGAAACTTTCTGAAGTCAAGTCCAGGATATGTGTGACTTTCAAGTTAATGTATTATGTGTGTGCATGAACGCATGTATATATGCATATATGTGTGTATCATGTGTATATATGCATACATGCATTGACATATGTATACATATGTACCAAATATGTGTGTTAATAGACCTGCATGAGCTCATATATACTCCATGTCTATGTGCATGCATTTACGTGTATATGTACACTATAGATAGGGGAATGAAGAGCAAATATATGCCGAAAAAGAAATGGGGAGTAGAGAGAGGGAGCTATTCCATACATCCAAACAATTAGCATCGAATTAAATGGACATTTGGAACCGTCTGAGCTCAATTCAGTCTTTGCTGTGAAAGACGTCACGGTCTTGAAGAGCATCTGATACACACCACACCTTGTCTGGGATCATCTCTGAAGGTCACCTCCAGTTGTCCACGCGCCCGTGAACCCATCACATCAGATCCTCCCCGACGTGCCCTCTGACTTGTCTATGACCATTTCTCATGACGAGAACTTGCCGTTTCTTATGGGAAATCATGGCTGTCCTCTTACTGTGTCTCCCCTCCTTTCATTATAAGCCAGCCTCCGCTGTCTTGCCACCACACAGAACAAAAGCCATGTATCTGAGACGCCACTATCCGTCTCATATTTAAGGGAAAGAGCATCTACTGTCTCTTCTTGACATGAAAAAAATGATTCCTCAAATATTCTCATGTGACATGGAAATCATAGGAATGTGTTCTGGGGACAGCGAATTAAAATCAGAACCAAGGAAGACTTGTATCTGGAGAGGCCATCACGGCCGACTTTTCTGCTACAGCAAGGGCACTGGATATGAGCTAGCTGATTCCTTCACTACAGAGGAATAAAGTCGTAGATAAAGTTGATTTCCGATGACATGTCACCACTTGTACCACATTCATTCACCTGCGCCAGCCCTGTTCTGTTCACAGGGTCATCTCCTCCCCTCCCTTCCAGCGGCTGGTCCAGAGCTCTGGCCATTCTTCCTAATCACTGAACTTGAAGGAAAGAGGGATATTCCCCCAAATAGATCACCCTTAAAGTATCTTTATTTAAGAAAAGGTGCAGGAAGGAATGGAGGCAAGTAGGCAGATAGGCAGGAAAAGAGGAGGAAGAAGCATTTTATTTATTTATTTAGTTGATCGTCTTGATTGTTCCCCTCGGTCCCTGGCCCTGAACAGGAACCTGAACCCTTAGGAAGTGAGTGGACTGTGCATAGCCAGAGGCGGAAGGCCCAACCACTGCTCCACCAGAGCATGCCAGCATTTGCCGCTTCTTCAGGAATTCATTTTATCCTCTCTCCCTTACAAAATTACCTGCAATAGTTGGATTTATTTTTGACCAATGATTTAATCAGAGGCTTGAGTAAGATCTGTCAAAGTCCAGACCTTTAATGAGATTTGATCCTTATATTTTCCATGTTTTAAAAGCACTTGATTAGGTGTATGACATGTCCCAGAAAACCTTGATGTTATGTTCTTGACTGGAGCATAAATCATATATAGACAATGGACCATCTGCATCTACGTAGGGAGTCTGTCAGCAAACAGCAGTTCTGTAATTCTAAGAGTTAGTCTGCATTCAAATTTTCAGGCACACAAATATTCGTATTGGTTTAGGCACCAAGCCCCCAAGCCTGCCTCCTACCAAGGTCCCACAGTCTCTTCTGCTTGCCAGCCTTCACCCTCAGTGAGGGCGGAGGAGATGACAGGGCGACCAGGCAAACTTGGCACCATCACAGTGTCCGGCATGCACCGATGCCCAGCGAACAGCTGCAGGTGAAGAAAAGGTGATTGAAATATGAGGATTTTTCTAACACCACAAATCCATAACAGAGTGTTTATAAAACCTGGCTACTCCACGTATGTAGCTTCTCTCTATGTCTCTCCACCATCTTTCCACTGAGTTATTAGAAATAAATCAACCCCAGGACACTCTTCAGATGAGACTGTCTGAGTGCCCACCTCCTGTCGGCTCTCTGATAACAAAAACGAAGCTAGAATCTGTGGTAAGTTCTCAGTGGGACAAGAGAATTTTCCTCATGTCCCAGAATCAGGTAGAGAACAGGAGAGAAGGGTGTCCACACATAAGGTAAGGTCTGCCTGCTGAGATGTTCTACGTTCTCTGAATATTTCCACCAGGTGTGAGTGTTAACACTTCCTTTTCAGACCAAGTTGTGGGATGGTCTAACTCATCAGAGCATGTGTGCTTTATCTGGAATAGCGTTTTCTATCAGGGTGGCTGCAAACATGGAAAGAATGAGGTAACTCAATGCTAGAACGTGCCTTCCTGGTCTGCCAGCATCCACTTCATGTTCAGGGCCCCCGGGGCTCAGATAAAAGCAAGGAGATGAAGTCATGCGCCGTCATGGTCTTCCAGAACCCACAGTGGCTCTGAAAACACAGTAACTAAAGAACAGTTATGAGGTAAGAGAGCCTGAGTGCCACCGTGGAAGTGAGTACAGGCACCGAAGCAGCAGAGAGGAAAAAGCAAAGGCCAAGAAGCACGTCGCACTGGGAGAGGGCACGGCCGGAGCCTGGGCAGATGGAGAGGAGGGGCAGAAGGACGTCCGGATGCGAGAGACGGGCGAGAAAAATCTCTCAGAGGAGAGAGCTCCTTGCCCTTGGGAGATGTAATGGCATCAGAGATCGGAGAACAGAATGAGCAGAGGAGCGAATGAGTAGGCTGAACACACGGGCTGGATCAGAATGGAGGCGTCAGGACTGGGCCAGGCTGTGAGGAGCGAGAGCTCCGTCAGTCACTGTTGGAAGGACAGATGTCCCTCCAAACCCTCCCTGCAGGACTGCTGAGCTGCGTCCACACTGAATGTCCTGCACCGGTGATGTCTGTGACTGTCCGCGCAAGACGGCTGCTCCCTGGAGAACCGACGGCAAGTTCCGAAAGCTTCTCCTTTCAAAACACTTCCAGAAATACCTTTCTGAAAGTCAATTCTGAAGGGCGTCAGAAGCTGAAAAGAGATGCCACTGCCCAAAATGACCTCAAAATTGCCTTCCAGTCTCAACAATCTCCAAGCATCCATGAGCCTCCAGTAAACAGAACATGGAGAGCCCCGCCTGGGACAGTCTCCTGCCGCCCCGGGCGTCTCCACGTCTCGTTTCCTTGGCTCTGCTGTACATTTGACTCCAAGAGCATTTTCTCAGAATTCCCGTTTGCAGCCTCCCCAGAGGGTAGAGTGGAGGAAACGAATCTGAAGAAAGTCTTTTCCTTCTTTTATGTTGTGCCCCAAAATATGCACAACTCCCTTTAGTAGTAAATAAAACGTGCTCATGCCTAGAATTCAGAAGGTTGGTAATTCTCCTTTACTTGTACAATTCAGGAATTTAAGTTTTCCAAATATGCAATATGAATGGCATTACAATCAGTGAAATTTCTGAAAATGTGTAGTGTCTTACAAACAATTTTACTATGGGGAATTATGGAAATTTTCTTTTTTTAATACTGTTCTTGCCTCATAATTTTTTTAAATTTAATTTAATATGATTGCAGTAACTTGGATCCACAACATAATATAAGCCCATTTAGGCAGGTTCCCCATTCCCCGGATAACAATAATGTTCCCTTTATCCTGACACCAGGATTTTCTCAGTTCCAGGCATGTGAGTTGGTGTGGATTTCAGTTCAGGCCCTTTCTGGGTGACGAACGATGACCCCCACAGTGACTAGGCACAGCCAGTGCTGATTCAGCACTTCTCAAAGCACATTCTCTCACACCGATGACCTCATCTGCTCTCACGACATCCCTAGGAAAAATGCCAATTGCTGATGAGGGAGCAGAAGGAAGGAGGGTCACAGTGCTGAGCCGGCCAGCATGGAAGACGACGGTCAGCTCTCTTCCCGAAGAACACGGGACACACGAGAGGGGCATGCTGTCTCACACACTGTGCCTCTGTGAGTGGATTGAGAGTGAAGGAGGTGACACTCCAGGAGGGTCCCTTCCCATGGACCTAGCATGGCTCACGTTAACCCCCGTGATCGCTTCCTGCAGGAATCACTGTTTACTTAGCTACATCCCGAGGAAGTAGATGGCCTGCCCCGGTATGAGTGCTGTCGCGTCCGTGGGACACCCGAGGGTGAGGCTGATGGGATCCGCACCTCCAGCAGCACTCAGTGCAGGTGCGTGTGCAGGAGGGGGCTCTGGGGAAGCTTCCCGTGGACCCCGTGTGGATGGGGTGCCTCCTCCCGTGAGCCACGCGAGGTCTTCAGAAACACGACCCCATGGCCAAGCAGTGTCTCCTCCTCTCTGACCACTGTGAGTGACCACATCTTACTCCCACTTGTATAATGTGCAGAGAGAGAGTTAGTGGATAAATTAAATTTTCCAGTATTCTAAGAACTAAAGCAGACAAATGTGGACTCTGATGACATGTGTTGCTATAGGCAGAGCACGATTCAGCTTCTAAACCTGGGATCTCGCGTGGGTGATTCTGTCTGCTCTGGCTGAATCTTCCTGTCCGCTCTCGCGCAGTTCTGAGTACTGGCTGGCACCCCACATGATCACCTGGTTCCCAGTCCCTGGTCACTTCTGTGTGTGAGGACAGAAACAGACAGCACAGCGTTTTCGAGATCTCTTGCAAACAGGGGTTACTGGAATAGATTTTAAAGTGCAGAGTCTTGAGTAAATGGTTTTTAACGAAAGTACCTGTATGTCATTTTGCAGTTGGAGGCTGATCTGGAGGGTTGAGGACTGTGTCTTCTCCACCTCAGTAGACTTACTAGCTTGGATTCCACAGACTTCCCAGGAAGAGGCTTGTCCTTCTTTGCAGAAAGTGGGGGAGGCAGGAAGGGAAATACATGCATGCATATGTGTGTTGTGTGGATGTATATGTACGTATGTGTGGATGTGCATGTATGTGTATATGTGCATGTATGAATGAATGTTTTCCTTAAAGAGGAGAGTAAATTCTAGTTTATCTTACAACTTGAAATCTAGAAAGCGAGTCAGGGAAGGGCTGTAAAATGGGATGAGCGCCATCCAATTGGGGAAGTCTTCCTAAACAAGACACAGAATCCAGGACCAGTCAAGAAAAGAGTTGATCTTGTCTCTAAAGCTAAGCCATCAATGACAGGCTGGGAAATGATTGTCAACATGCAGAACAGATGGTACTTGACGCATGTAAACAGGTCTTGTAGGCAAACAATTGAAAGGCCCACAAAGATATGTCGCGTGTGATAGAAGCGGGGCGTTTGCAGAAGGAAGGGTACAAACATATGCAGTATGTTCTGTCTCGTCAGTAGTAAGGAAGACACCTGTTGAAAATAGTAAGAGTAAGTTGCCCATCAGTCTTGGGAACATGACCATCTCTGGGAGAGATGAGCTGGGGAACTCCTGGAGGATAGCCTTTGAGAGCCAGGTCTGGGGTCATTTATTAGAAACAAATGTCCTCATTTAAGGCTCAGAATTCTTTCTAACAGCCATCCTACAGGAATATTTGCTCTTATATGCAAAGAAGCACATTTGGAAGTATGTTTAATGCAGCCTTTATTGTAATAGCAAAAGGCTTAAACCATCAAAATCTTTGAAATAGAATGTGCTCCAAAAGGGGGAACATTGCTGTTATAAAACACTACAAAACAGTTCAAAAGCTACACTAAAATCTTTGATATAGAATGTGCTCCAAAAAGGGGAACATTTCTGTTATAAAACACTACAAGACAGTTCAAAAGCTGCACATATGCTGAAAAGAGGTTTTCTGACACACAGTGTTATGAAGATAAAAGCACATTGCAGAGCAGCATAGGGTCACCCACCTGACAACTGACACATCATACAGAAGGAAGCGGGCAAACCCACAGTCCGTGCTCACTGGGCGAGCAAAGCAGGCGTCGGACGGCCAGGAGGGCCTCGGGCAACCTCGTCAGCAGCTCCTGGACGACGACTTTCAGCGAAAGGACACCGTTCGAGGGCCTGGTCTGTGGAGGCCCACGGCGGGTGTTGTGAGGGGTCAGAGAGAGGCTCAGTGTCCGCTTCCTGTGCTCTGTCCAGAGCGCCCTGCTTCACAGCTGAAGGCGACTGGCGGTGCCCTCTGTTATGAGTCATTATTTTTATTTTTCATGTTTAACACGATCAGGCAGGGAGAAGAACAGCTTAGGCGCCGAGTGAGGAACTGCTGGGGTCCGAAAACTGGTCCTGATCGCTGAGCCTGAGACCTGGGGTGAAGCAATCTCCATGCAGCGCCCCGGGGGCGCCGCCCAGGCCATGCATCGGCTGCGGACAGAGCTGATCAAGAACACAGACAGTGCCAAGTAATGCCAAGAGGGCTCAGATTCAGACGGGCCTGCCACCAACCTCAGAGAACTCAGGAGACCTAGCTCGGGAAGAGAAGTGAGGCACCCAGAAGAAACGTTTTTAAAAATCCACTTTTCCTTGGTGGAGCTCAAGATGCTAGTGACAGGTGTTTACAAGAAGTCTACAGCCCAAGAATTAAACAAGGCGCCCGAGGGAGCAGCGGTTAGGATCACTGTCTCTGAAACCCTGTGGTCCAAGGACCTGGGTTCATGTCCCAGGGCTGGGGGAATGGCCAAGGTGAATAACTAAATAAAAGCCATGCAATTAGAGATTTAAATGTCAACAGAGTGATAAGGAAGAGGAAATGTAAAAGGAGGAAGGGTTGCGACAAAATAAGATAAAGCAGCAGAATCAGCAGAATCAGAGATGATAAAAGTAAGGTGAAAGCAATAAAGAAACAAATGGAGAAACGATCAGGCGCAGGAGCTGAATCTGGAATGCTGTCTTAGAACACAGAACACTCCCAAGGAACAAGAAAGAAAAAGTTGCTAGGAAAAGAGAACAGATAGAAGTATGGAGATGATTCGCATTCCGAATAATCACAATGAATGATTAATCAGAAATATAGACAGAAGAAAACTCAGAAAACTTAAACTTCAGAAAGCTCTATGAGCAAGATTAAAAGCACGAGTCTTAACACACACACGCACACACACTTTCTAAGGTAAAGTAAATGAAGACAACCCCATCTGCACAAAGGCTGTGGCATCTCCGCACTAAGTGGTGAGAGGCATGATGCTAACTCAGGAGAAAATACAGTGTCCCAGCAATTTAAGTTCCGCAGCTGGGAGCTGGCTTGCTTGCTCACTGTGTGTTCAGTTAGTGGTAGCGGAAATAAAATCTCTGGTGGGTACGCGCTCAGAAATACATGCGACCTGCATGGACATTGGAAAAGTGCCCTGGTGTTTCCGCGCTGACCAGCAGGAGGGCAGGAGCGACGGATGTGGAAGCACGTTGAGAAGGCGTCTCATTAGTAGCGCTCAGTTTGATGAGAATCTTTGAAATGGACGCACTGCCTAAGAACATGGTGTCAAAACCAGAATCTGCGTGGAAGCAACCAGATTATACATAAAATGAAGCAAAAAGAGCAAGTGGTAAAATGAAGGGCCAGTACCTCCCTGCCTGTGGGTCACTGCAGGAGTGTGGGCAGTCGGAAGAGTGAGGTCTGGCTGTGAACACGGCACATGGGATCGCACACCGGCTTTGGACTTGGGCCTGGCTCTGGCCCTGGGACAGTGGGGAGCAGGCCGCTCAGGTCTGGACGAGCGGGAGGCCCACCCCGTGCAGGTCCAGAGTCAAGGCTCTGGGCTGTGGGAGGCAGGGCCATGCACGGCCTGAGGCCCATTGGGAAGGAATGAGAATGTCTCCATCTGTTCACAATCATGTTTCAATAACAGCTGCGACATAGAAAAACAAATGTCCACAGGCTGGACACAGAAATGAAATCTAGAGATGTCATAATCGATGGGAAAGTATCATTTTCATAGGAAGCTTTGAATCTAACAAATGTGAATGAGAAAGAAAAGTTTAATTGGATTGACTCACAAGGAAATTACCAGGGAAAGCATGGAAGGTTTAAAATATTCACAAATCATGAAGGACATTTCAGTTTCTTTTTCCACCTTCTGCAGTTAAACAAAAGGTCAGAGAAATGGGAAATGTGCACACATTTACATTAAAAGGAAAGTCGTAAGGTCTACATGCACAAAGCATGAGGCACTGATGTTTGTAGACAGCTAAATATTTCAGAAAAATGATTCCTTGGGCATCATCAGTTCTACGTGTATGGACATTACATTTCTAAATAATCCATCAGCTGTTTAGCCCAATCTTACCAGAACCTCTAAAAATTTCTCAACCGCTCCATCATCAGTTCCATCAGCAGAAAGCTCCTTCCTCACATCAAAAATAAACCAAAGTTACCTAAGATCAGTTATCACCTCCGTCAATTATATCCATTGATAATTAAGCTGATAAAAGAAATCATTTTCAGCAAAGCGAGCCAGAGAAATCTTATCACATTTTCATGTAAAGGAAATATTATTTAAGATGTTGTATACAGTGGTGACGATAACATTCATTGATGCAATTTATAAATTGCAGCACCCGTGAGTCGCCGTTACCCCGTGACATTCTATAATGACACATTTTCAAAGGAAAAGGCTGCAGAAGGCAACTCACTTAATAACTCATCTGCTACTTTGGAACCAACGCCCTACAAGTCACTCTATGCTGCAGGCCTTGGAGCAGTGTCTTTATAAAAATCAAAGATACAAATCAGTGTCTTTATAAATAAGATGCAACGAGCAGAGTGGATGAGTTAAAAACAGCATCTCCCGTCCAGTAAAAGCACTCAAGCCAGCAATAGTAGAGCTGGAAAGGCCTTTATGTGGGGGTAGATGCTCCACAGTTCAGTCAGTCTTCATCCCACAACCTACTTGGACACTGTGTGTTAGAGACACACTTCAAATCGAGTGGCTAAAGCTTTTATCGAAGGCTAACGACACGGTGTGCCCTGGTGACCCAGCAGACGTGATCACTGGGGCGCAGTCCATAGGCTCCCCAAGGACCGGGGTTGAAGATCTGGGGCCGGGGGAGCAGCTACGATGAACAACTAAGTAAAATAAGTAAGTGGCTCTTTCTCCTCTCTTCTTGCCTGCCTGCTGGTCTTCATTCCTGCCTGCACCTTTCCTTTAAACAAACACACGAAAAAGGCTGAAGACTCAATGTGAAAATCAGTGTGCCTGTCCCGGTCAGCCACCTCTGTCCACTACACATCCAGATGCAGCAGCTCACAGTAATTCCCTCTTTATTTTCTTAAACTTAGGAAGTTAAGTGGTTTCCTCGAGGTCAACTGACCAATACATCCGAGAGCGAGGCTTGAACTCAGGTTCTCTACCAGTCGACTTAGCCAGAAGCTGTGGTGCCTCCCTGCAAGACGAGGGCGGTCCTTTCTTCCATCTTCCTCAACGCCCCACCGGGTGTGGCACCGTGCCCGGGCCACGGGATGGCTTCAGGGTCAGCGTCCTTTCCAAACGTTTGCGATGGAATGGGGACGGAGTTCTGGCGAGATTGTACATCAGCGCCTGCCCGCATCCTTGGAGGATGAGGTTCAGGGGCAATGGCGATGCTAAAACCTGATAAGCTCAGGGAGTGCATTGCCAAAGTGTTGCACCTCTCTGAAAAAACTGAAAAATAGATGCATTCTGGCATTGCTGATGCCTTCTGTAATGACATGAAGTCGGCTGAGTTTGCAGGATACACACTCTGGACGCAACTGTTCCTTCCAAACCCAGGAAGCAGTTTAGTCCGAGCAGCTTCTTAACTGCAGACAAACCTTCCCTCCTTCATAACTGATTAAGATGCTTTGCCAAAATATAGAGAATTTTCTTTTGTCAGATTGGATACTAAGCACTGATAAAACATAATTGCTTCTCCATATAGCCAGTACAATTTCCTTAGTAGCAGAATGTAGCTTTTTCACTCTTCTGAGTTTAAAACCATTTTTCTCTTCTTTTCATAAGATTAGATACTGATCATCACGCACAATAACTACATTACAGGGCAAGCTTCTCTCTGTATTTTGTTTCTTTTAAATGAGACTTCCCAAGTGAAATGACTGGTAATCTCAAAAAGAGCCATTCCATCTCCTGTGTGCTATCCAAAAATGACCAGCTCTTACCCCATTATGTGAGCGTAGTTTGTTTTTCTGCACTGGACACAACTCAACCAAACAATTCAGCCCATGTTGCCAGGGGCCAGGTCCTCCAAAGTCCAGGCAAATGACAGCTTTGATTGACCAATGGAGCCCATCATCCCAACGCCCACAGGTGTGGAAACTGTGAGCGCTGCAGAGCCAGAGGCCTAACATCGCCGGCTTGTCCCCACACAACAGAGTGGAACGCACCTCGCTTTTCCTGTGCAAAACGAACCTTTGGTTTCAAAATGAGACTGAAATTGAGTGTTTCGAAGTGCTGTCTCGTCATCAAGGGTACACCACTGCAAAGGAAGCAAAAGTAGGGACAAATGTCTCGAGAGTCTGCATGTTTGATGCTGTGAAGGCCCCACCGGCCTCCTCTCCACATCAGTGTGCAAATGTGTCCAGAGACGCTGGGCAGAAAAGGACACACTCAAACATGGGGGTGATTTGGCATGTTTCATCTCTAGTGAAATGCAGGAACAAGTAATTTTTAGCTAGTGACTCTCCTGAAAAGTTGTGTATTCATTTAAAGTGACATCAGAAAAGCACAGAGAATCATTTCAGGTGTACCAGGAATATGGGTTTAATCAACGACACTCCAGAGAGCTTTGCAGTGCTCCGTATCTCTTGCCGGACCAAGAGAGAGTCATGGCAGAGATCACGCGACTGTAAGGACAAGGGAAACTGGAATTTTAAGGTCTGGACATGTAGTTAATTTTCCATGCTTCTTCCTAAATGTAACAGGATCAGTAAAAATCCGTAGGTGTAACACACAGGACTGCCTTTGCTAAATTAGGATCATGCAAGTGTTTACTGTGAGCTAATACATGTTCAAAAACTATACAGGCACGTCCTGCTGGAGCAGCATTGGGGTCCGCCACCTCTGGCTGGGCGCGCTCCACGGACAGCCCAAGGACCGGGTTTCGCATCCCGGGGCCGGAGGAACAGTCAGATGCCTGTCTGGCCGCACACTTACTCACCTTCATTCCTGCTTGAATCTTTCCTTAAAAAACAAAACAAAAAAAGGAACACATACAGAATGCAAATATATAGTATTCTGTTTTATTTTTGCTTGTTTTGTGAAATTCTTGTAAATGAAACTGGGCTGCATAAATAAATTCTTGTACTCCCTGCTCCTCCCACTCAACAATATATGTGGTGAATTCACCCTGGGGGAGATTTGGAGGTGGAACTATCTCAGTCCAATATTTTCTTTGTGGAAAGGATGTTTTTGGTTTGTTTCAGAAGCGTATTCCTCGTTGTAAGCACTACTCCCCTTTTCTATGCTGAGGAAGGGCCGTTTTGCTGAGTTACATTTTTCTAGGCCGTTTTGTTCAAGTAAATTGTTCTGCTGACTTAAAGTTGTTCGTTATATCACTTTATTATCTCTGTGATATCGGCCTGCTCTGTAGGGACTGACTCGCTTCACCCATGAAGTGAAGTACTGGGGTCTGCCCTCTTCCTCAGGCTTGTCGATGGCAGCCATTTGGAAGAAACACCATTTTGATTTGCAAGTCTCTGCATTTGTTTTCTTTTCCAATGCGTCTGTTCTGGTTTTAATTTGCTTTCTCTCTTGGACGTTCATATTTCTTAGGGTTTATTATATCATTCTTAGATCTCTAAATTTCTGAGATTGTTTATTACTTATAGCATTTATATATTAAATATATATTTAAGGTACAGTCTTTTTCTCTACATGTTAAGTTTTTAGTGGTATCACATAAATCTGTCATAGGGTGTTTTTATTCAAATTTAATTAAAAATACTTAATTTCCATTGTCATTTCTGCCTTGAGTGATAGGTTACTTAGAAATATATACCTCAATTTCCAAACATGAATGAATTTTGTTGTATCTTATTTTCTACTTAATTGCATGATTGTCAAGAAGCTGATTTTGTGTAAATTGAAACATTTTAAATGAATTGAAGTTGCTTTATAGGTGTGAATATGTTCATATTTGGGAAAATATGCCAAGTATGCTTGCAAAGAGCACATACTCTACTGTCGAATTCAGCCTGCCTGCCTGCGTGTCTTCCTTCCTCCCAACCCTCCAAAATTTACTAATTTCTTTGCTCAAATCTCTATATCTTTAGTGAGCTTTATCTACTTGTCCTTTTCATTAGTGAGAAGGCATTTCATAATGTCCAACAGCGATTTGGGGTTATTCCAGATTCTCTTGTAATTCTCAGTTTGTCCTTTTCATACTTGTAAGCTACACCACAGCATGAAAACTATAAGCTGCTGAGCCTTTCTATAAATCGAAGCTTTAATCATTTGAATCTTTTATTACATTCTCTTCATCTCCAGTAATGATTTGCTGTAAAGTTAATTTTGTCCGATGATAGCTTATTTTCAGAGATTATTTATGTTGGTATTTCCTCGGTACCTTCTTTTCTTTCTGTATTTTTATTTTATCCATATGTTCAGATATGTCTTACACATCAGCTGTTTCTCATAAATTGCCTATATTCTAATTAGTACTTGAAATTTTTTGGAGCTCACAGATGTTTACTTATTTAATTATTTTAAATATATAATGCAAGAACATTTTCCCATTGTGTAAGATATTTCCAGGTGCTCCTAACCTTCAATGAGTTTTTGTTGTTCCACTCTCATTTGTGATGTTTTTCTTTTGTTGAAGGAGACCGCATCATGACATCTAGTTGTGAGTGTGCATCATCACAAATCAACATCTCTCTGTGTGACATGAAGGTCACCCCACAAGTTCAATTCCAACCTTCACCTTGGAATTGACCCCTTTATCTGATTTTAATATTGCACGTTTGCGTTTAATCGAATCTTCCAGTATTTCATTTATGCTTTTGGCTAGTATATTTAGTTTATTACTCTATTTATTAAAGGCACTTTATCTCATGGAAAGCTCAAATGATGAGAAATTCTGAGCTCAGTATAAAAAATTAATGCTGTATAGGATTTTCACAATGTTCATTCACTATTGACTTTCTCTTTGAAGAGCATCAGAAAATAATTTCAGAGAGACTAGAGAAAATGGAACCTCTCTGGGAAAGCCACTCCATATCAGTTGACTCCAGTGTACATAACATCTCGAGAGGCGAGCACAGAAAAATCACATCTTTAACCTCCTTGGACATTTGCATTTATGAGAAAATAGAGGAATTAAGTGGATTCCACACATTGTGGAATTTGGAAACTAAATTATAGGCAGAGCATCAACATTTTAATGAAGGGAACACCGATTAAATACTGTAATTACAAAGGGGGCAAGAGTAATTTCTAGTGACATAGGACAAAAATCAGCAAAACATCTATTTTCTGCACTTTCCAAAAACACCAAAAATGTTTCCTTGCTCTAGTGCTAGATGGGAGAATTTTGAGAATGAAAAATAATTCAACGCAGGTTCTGAATGTCCATGGCACACAATTGATGGCCGGTCAAAGAGCATTCAAGAGGTGTGATGACAGTTCAGAATTTTCAGCATGCTTAGATCAATTTCCAGGCCAGCTGCAAAAACAGAAAAATAAGAAGGTGGTCTCTGATGTTTTTTAAAGTTAATCCCAGAAACTGCTAGTGATTGAGATTTTTTCTCCCAACGTGCGCTCACTTTTAACCCTGAAAACATCTTGGACACAGTGATCATCTGAAACGCACAGCATTGGCTAGGATTTGTAGAGATGCTCTTCAGGCCCCGGGAAAAGCGAGCGTGGCAGGCTCTGAGAGCAAAAGTGAAGAGAAACCAGGCTGCCGTCTCTCTGCCACAGTGATCATGACAGCTCCCCTCTGCACAGAGGCAGCTGGGCTCTGTTCACATAATTACCTTTTGCTCTGACATTGCCATGGGAAGACTCATCAGCGGTTTCATTATTTCACAGGAGATGCTAAATGGACGTGATACTGGATACTCCCAACTGGTAATAGGCCTGATAACCCAACACACAGTCTTCTCTCATAACCTTTACAGGCCAGTATTCAGGATCTATTTAAAAGCTTTCTTCCCATCTGAAGCTTAACCCAACCACATAGGAAAAAAAACCAAAACTTTTTTTGAAAAGGCCAAGTGATATATGTCTTTGGAAAACATGAACAAAGTTCAAATATCCAACACTCAGCTTTCAATTTTTTTTCTGATTGTATGTACTTAACTGTATTTCCTAAATATTAAAGAAGACATTTATCTAATACAGGTCCTTTGAGCTAAATCTTTCATGGTGAAAGCCATATATATCTTTCCAATCAAGAAATAATGATGCAACAAGCTTTTAATTAAAAAAAATCTGATATCATGACAGAAGTGTGGGTGTTTCTATATTTCTGGCCAATACTCATAGTTTGAAAGAGCGGCAAAATGTAGTTAATTGAGACCGTGTCAAAAAGAGGAGAAATGGACTCTACGTGGTCATCACTGGATTTGTACAGGTGTCATCAATAAGCATTTCGATTCGGTTAGCATCTGTAAGAAGAGAACTTCTACAGGCCTATTCTCACTAAGCACTATTCTTTAGATGTCACTTTCAAATATAAAATGATACTTCTTGGCAATATTCTGTATGCATCTGTGTGCGTCCACACTCATCTATGTTTAAATTCGCTCACCCCCTGCAAGAAGTTGGAAACTTTCACAATCGTACAAATCCCAGATTCGCATCTCAAAATATACGTGGAACTTAAAGATAATAAATAAAAGCTCCAGGTAGAATCCAAGCCAGATTTCTTTC
>RJWH01006828.1:0-48526 GCA_004363575.1 Solenodon paradoxus
ATCGAATGCTTGTGTGTGTGTCTCCACTCCTCGCGTTCCCTGTCCCTACCGAGCCAGCCTCCCCTCTCGGGCCGAACAGACGTTGACTGACCTGCGGGCCGGGTCAACTCGCGACGGTCCAAAACTGGACACCAACCACAAAAAGCTGGAAGAGCCCAAATGCTGTGGAGATGGAGGACAAGCTGCCAAGGGCTCTTGGGCAAGAGGGACGTGAAGACTGGGGGACAAGGACAAGGCCCGGGCTGCCAGAACGTGTGGGCAGGGTGGGGCGCGGCGAGGAGCGTGAAGGGGAGGTTGAAAGAGCCCAGGCCCACCTCACAAACCAGAATAGCCCCCATGAGCCAACCCCACTCCGGAAAGAGAAAACAACGGAGGCCAGGAGGCGGTAGTAGGAAGGAAATCATAAAAACGTGAGCAGAAATAAATGAAATAAAAACCGAAAAGACAATTCAGAAGATCAATGAAACCAAAAGCTGCTTCTTTGAAAAAAACAATCGACAAACTGCTTTCTAGGCTCATGAAGAAAGAGAGAAATCGTAACTAGAAAGAAGCGAGAGCAGTTACAAGAGACCCCTCAGAAATACAAAGCATCAAGAGGCGAGGAGGGATACATGCAGTGGGCAAAACCAGGGACAAGGGAGGCTTTTCAGAAGCACCAGCACTAGCAGGTGGAAAGGTCAGCCGCGCAGCCCCAGACCAGCACTTGCCATGTCTGGGCTTCCGGGGAGACTGGCGGGCCCGCGAGCCCGAGGCAGCGCATCTCCACTGGGCACCCCCTTCAATCTGACTGCGGGGACGGAGGCCAGGAGCAGGGGTGCACTCGTGCCTGCAGGACGCCCCGCTCCCCAGGCAGGCACCCTGCTCTGGGCACTAGAAGGTGAAGGCGGCACCTCGCAGGAGGCCCCCCTAAGCAACCATACCCAACTCACGCACCTTTCAGCGGGCTGAAGAAGTTGAAAAACGAGTCGTTGGGCACTTGCTTGGTGATCGTTCTGACTGTGCCTCGCCCCTTGTGCTTCTGCTTCTTCTTGATGGTTTTGACCGTGACGTTCTTCCCCTTCTTCCAGTCGACGGTGCACCTGCGGGGACGGCACCGGTGAGGAGACCGGGGAGACCCACAGAGCAGCCGGCCAGCAGGCGCTGCCAGCACCTTGAGTCATCGAGGGCCGGCGGCAGTGAAACGGCCTGGTGCGCCCCCACCCCGGGCGGGACTGCTGTCTCAGGCCCTGGACTTCGGCAACTGCGGCAAGACGTTCCACGGGGATCGCGTGGGGTGTTTTCTGGGACCGGGCCGGGCCCAGGGCACCTAGATGACGCCCAGGAGCGTTACAACTGCTGCCTCACAGACCCAAGTGCTAGCCACGCACGCACCCGTGTTCTCAAGGCTTCTCAGTGAGCAGGGACAGTTGGAGGAAGGGACAGGTGACCAGTAGAAACCACGGTGACCTGGCGGCCACTGGGAAAAAATTTTTCTAAATGACCCGCCATTCCAGTCTGGCAGGATTTCCATCGAGCTCTAATTACTCACATGGGTGCTTCGCGAAGCACTGGATCCAGTGAAGGCTAATTGTTTTTACTCAGAGATGAAACGATTTCCCAAACCAATTAAAAGGAATGCCTTCCAAACCGCATGCGACCTTGGTGACCGAGACCACCGGTGCCCCGGGCCGCGTCCAGTATTATAACTGCCCAAGTTTCCAGAGCTGGCAAGTGGCCAGCTGCCCCAGGGTGATGAAACGACCCACCAGGGCCCAGAGGGAGGCCAGGGGGCGCCACCCAGGGCCAGCAGCGTGGTCCCACCGGAAGGGTGCTCTGACAGACGGAAACCCTTGTCTGGGAGTTTCGGCAGCCTGAAGGCCGGTGCGCGGACAGCTCTAAAGATGACCTGCTTTTGTTTCAGAAGTTGAGATGGTGTCCTTACCCGTCACAGTCAACGATTTCAGGGCCTTCAAAGGAAAAAGGGTCGGCCTTATCTGGCTCCGACTTCATCTTGTAGGTTTTGGTCAGCACTGAATTGGTGAAGTAGTCGTTGGGTTCGAAGTGGAACTCTAGTACAAAGGACTAAAAAGAGACACGCAGGATAAGCATCCCTGTAACTCACTAGCGACGGCGTGAGCCGCGGGCCAGTTCATCCCAGAGGGCTCAGCGGGTACGGTGACCCCACAAGAAACAACCCTTCACTGTGAAGCACCCGCGAGGGTCACACAGGCCGCAGCGCCGAGGCTGGGGCGTCCTCCCGGGGGAGCCTGAGCCCCTCTGAGCACACGAGGACAGGTGCGCGCTGCGCCATGAAGCACTGGGGAGTCAAACAGCGACAGCCCTAAAATGCCAGGGTCCATTGAAGACAATGGGAACACAATTCCTAAGCTGGGAGCGGAGAAATGTGTCTTGTCTGAGGGAGGGACGAGCCCACGTGCAGTCACCTCAGCCTCATTCACAAAGGACAACACAACTCTGGTTAAGTAGCTCACAGGACTGACTCTGGGTTCACACGGCCTGGTCTGAAGCCCTCTCTGGAAGGGACAGGTGCCTAAGGCCGCCGCTGGACAGAGGAGAACACAACCCTGCTGAGATGACTCAGAATGGTCGAGGGACCATCAAAACCGGGTCAGCCCCAACTACGGGTCACGCCTGCTACGTGTCAGTGTTTATTCTCAAGGCACACCCATCGACGGGGCGGGGGAAGGAAGGATGGACTCCCCAAGAAGGGTGGAGAGCCCCGAGCATCCGCGGGTGCTTGGGACAGCCCAGGGGGTTTCTGGGAGGGACAGTGGCAGGATCTGGCCGGCAGGCCCTGACCTCCGCAAGAGCAGCATGAGGCGGAGAAGGTTGGGCAGAAGCACAAGACGCTGGGGTCTTGCAGAGGAAGAGACAGCAGCCGTGGGACTGTCAGCTGAAAGCCTCCACAGTCCTCGAGTCCCGGCCAGCACGCAGACGGCCAACAACAGAGCAGCAGCAGCGTGATTCTAGAACCGCGAGGCTGCAACCACAGGCAGCCCGTTGCCCAGTTAGAATCGGTCCCGCACAGCCCCTCTCCGTGCAGAGAGCAATTCCTTCCTGCCCCTCCCCTCCTTCCTCTCGTGCTTCTCCTGGGCCTGTCTAGTCACCTGACTTACAGGCAGAAGAAAGTGAGCAGGCACAGGCCCAAGGACAGATGCTCCTGCAGAGCCCAGACACACACATGCCAGCAGCAGTAGGGTGTCCTTGTCCAGCCCGGGCCCGTCCTGCCCAGCTCCGTGCCCTTCGCCCACACTCATGCCAGAGACCCCCAAGCACCACCTGTGGGGTCAGAGCCCTGAGCACAGTCCAGTGGGGAGCACACGGACCCCCTGCTGCCGCCGCCAGCCCACTCTGTGCTCAAGTCCATGTCCAAAAGGAAGACAAGACGGACTGAGGGTCCAGACCACCGCCAGCAGGAATAAGCGGCACATCTGCACTGACAGTGCCACTGGGGCCCAGGCGTGACACCGAAGTGTCCGAGTCAGGGAGCCATGAGGAGTTTAAACTGTGAGGACGTGGCCCTGTGCGCTGACCACAGTGCCGGTGGCGACACGTTTGGGGGCGTTAAAGAAATCTTTCACAGGCACCGGATGCAGTGAGCGCTCGCAGAGCCTGGCAGTGCGCAGAGCGGCGCAGCTGCCCTGCCCTGCGCCGCGGCCCCACCAGCCTGTGCTCGCTGGAGAGGTGCAGTCCCCGCGCCTCCTGGGGGGCGCTCACTCTGGGCGCCGCACTGTCCTCGACACGGTGTGATGTCTTCTTTTTTAAAGGAAAGAGGCAGGCAGGAAAAAGCAATCATTTACGGGGTTTGGTCGTTCACCTCGGCCAGCCCAGCTCCGGAGGCTGTGGGCTGCGCTGAGGCGCACTTATCCGCCAGGACACCGGGAGCCCCGCACGCTTCTATTTAAAGCACAGGTGCAGCAGCCGGCAGGGAGAGAGAGGCATCCATCCATCTCACCTGGCTGTTCGTGAGGGTTATCCCCGGCCCCCGGGCCTTGGGGCACGTGGACCGTACCTGGTGGACGTGACCGCTAGGCCAGAGCGGGCTGTGCCAGCTTCCAGAGCAAGCACGGCCGACGTGTCACGGGGACGTGCAACGAGGGAACGCACTGGCAGCGGTCCAGCGCAGAGGGCTCTCAGCTACGAGGCCCACAAAGAGATAGGGGGCACAGAAGACAGACAGGCTGACCTGGCGCCCACAAGCACGGAGAAAGGGGACTGATCTAAAGGGGAAAACCGTACATGGAGCCCAGGTAGGTCTCATAAGTGAGTGTGAGGAAAACCCCCTCAGAAGCCGAACACGTGTGCACACCCCCGTCAGTGGGAGCAGTCACACCATCGCAGCAAGCCATGCCCGGGTCCCCACCTGCACAGGGAAGCCCCCACTGTCACCTCCACAGAGCAGCAGACAGGAGCAGCACGAAGGACAGAGGCAGAGGTGCGGCCTGGACCCCTGCCTGCAGCAGGTTCTGGAGCAGAGAAACCACTGAAGCGTGGCCTCGGCTGCCCGGGGCCAGCAGAGCAATCCCAGGTCTAGGCCCGAGGGCCACCCACAGGCCTGTCTCCCAGCCCTGGAGCGGACAGCCACTGGACGGCCAGGCCCAGGTCCTGGAACCACTTTTTGTAGCACCGGAATGGAACCCACCAGCCACGAGCCGGGTGACAGGTCACGAACAGTGCACCCTGAGGGGCTGGGGGTGAAGGCAGGACCCGGCTAGAGGCCAGCCCCCTGCGGTCTGCTCAGAGACCACGGGGGGCCACGGGTCAGGCAGGACTGTGCCCCGCCACACGGGAAGGACACGCAACCGCAAGTCTCATCCCTCCGCAGCTCTATTTTAGGGTGAAACCTAGAAGGCCCCCCCAGGAGCACCTCAGGCTTCTGCATGTGCTGCTCAGGCTGGGCTGCACGACTCCCTTTAGCTGTCACATACCTCAGAGCCCCCTAAAGCAGCGGGCTGGGTAGGAAACGCAGGATTCACGCCCTCTGCCCAGGGAACGAACTGGTCTCCGAGCCCCCGGCAGCCTTGCCCTGCACACTGCTGAGTGGCTCGTGCCCGCTCACGCCCCCAGCACACAGGGCTGTCTGGCCTCCTTCCCTTGTTTCAAGCCCCGTCCCCTAGAGGCCTGACCCCACACGACCCCACCGGAAGCTCTGACGATCACACTCACCATCGGCTGTCCAGGTTCTGAAAATTTCACTTTGATGTCCTGCAGGTGTTTCAAGATTGGCTCATCGTATTCCTGTTCACAAAGCAATGAAACGCTGAGAGGCCGTCACACACGCACGCCCTTAAAGGGCGCAGCAGCAGGCCGCCGGGGCGCCGCGAGGGTGCTTCCCTGCCGTGCGCTAACTCCCGCGGGACCCAGCGTGTCCACGACTCAGAGAAGTCACCCGGTGCGACTTTAAGCGGGCCCTGTCTCTGGATTCTAGAAATGTCTACTTAAGTCAGTACAGGGAACATCAGACTTCTGGCTATCAACTGGCTCCTCGTAGAAAACATGACATGAAAGACTTTTTTTTGCATAAAAAGCATGGGAAATAGAACACATTTTTATACAGTTGACAAGGCTACACACAGGAGGTCCATTTCAAACTTCCAAATTCAGTCAAGGGAGAAACACAAGTACGAGCCGGCACTCAGGCGAGTGAGCATGCGCCTGGCAGCGCCCAGTCTGGGTCTCCCGTCCTCACACTACCCACGTGTTCAGGCCACATGAAGACAAAGGGGTGTGGACTCTGAGGCTTCTGGGCTCAGGCAACAGACCTTCCTAGGAGGTGAACTGAGCCCAAGGCCAGCTTGGCGCCACACCGCCAGCTTCCTCACGTCACTGCACCAGGAGGGGCCCGCAGCATCCACCCCGGTGGGATCGAGACCCTCCCTGACCCCCAGGGAAAACAGCTCCGCCCTCACAGCGGGCGTGGAGCCCGCCCACCTGGACCAGCTCACTGAGCATGTCCACGTTTCTGAAGATGGTGAACCAGAACTCGGGGATCCCTTTCGGGGTGGGCTCTTCCACCGCCGCTGCCGCCTCCCTTTCTGCTATGACGACCTTGCTCTTCACGTCCCCCTATGGAATCAAGACGGGAAACACAAGAGTCGGCACATCTACAGCAACTCGCTGGCCTGCTGCAGAGGGTGACCTGGGAGCGCTGCACGGCCTCCAGACGGGCCCCAGGACTGCTGTGCAGGCCACGATCTCAGTTCCCAAGGGCCAAGCCAGGCGTCCACCAGCGTGGGGCAAGCCAGCGCTGGTCACGTCCAACCTAGGAAAGGCTGTCCAGTGCCGGCTGGGTCGTCCACTCGGGCAGGCGCCACCAGCGAACACCCCAACCTGGGAATGAGACACCACCAGCGACGTGTCTGCCCGACCATGAGCAAACGGCTACAGATATTGTCGGGACGGCGAGCAGCAGCAAGGCCACGTGACAGGGGGCCCGGGGAAAGGCAGATGGAGGGCTGAACAGAGGACCAGGTGGAACCACTTGCGGGGAGTGGGACTGCGTGTCGCTGTACTGGTGAAGAATGTGATGGAGAGGGTGCGTCTCAACTAAGAGGCAGCTTTTTCTGAAGCAGAAAGGAACTAATCCTCAAATACACAGATGCACAGCCATGGCTTCAACTAAGCCGGGTTCTACAACTTTTAAAAGATCGACTGTGTCAAGTGGCTACGAAAATTAACCCATTCTTCGAAATAAAATAAAGTAACTAGAATAACTAAAGACCTGGCATATCACCCGAGGCCAGACCTTCCATCCCAGGTCTGCTGTGCCGGGGCCCACTGCAGAGGTCGCTGCGCCTTGAGCAGGACAGCACGGAGGCCCCCTTGCCTTCCTCGCCGCCCACCCAACGTGACCACTGCTTCGCTCTGCTGCCGACCCCGCACGGCACTGAGAAGGGAGGTTGGTCCTTTGACCTGACAGGGCCAGTCAGGGGACGGTCAAAGGCCAGCAGCTTCCTGGCCCTCACCGCCAAAGCAGGAGCCAAGTGGCACTGCCGTCCGGAGCTCGCCTTCATGACATACCCAAGAATAAGTGTTTTTAACACAAGTCACTCGTTACAGCACTCACAGCCAGCTTGTCCTCCTCTTCGTTTTCACTCTGCCATTCAGACTCCGCGTCCGTGGGTTCCACGTCTCCAGTGACGAACTCCCTTCTCTGGGGAAAGAGCGAGACTGTCTCTGAAAAGGGCACCGTCAGAGCCTCAGCGTGGGCCACGGGCGGGCGCGGGCAGCGTACCTTATCGAAGAGCGGCTGGTACAGGGCGGCGTACTTTCTCTCCAGGTCGTGAACTTCTTCGTAGAATCTGGCTTCTATGTGCGCGCACTTCACCTGGAGCTGTTTCAGCGCATTGATTCTTCTCTTCACTGCTCTGGGCAGACTGAAAGAGAACACAAGTAAACACCGTCTGCCTGCGAGATGAGGCGGCGTGCGCTCCGGTCTCACTAGCTGCCCCTCAGCGCCAAAGAGCCACGCCCGCCAAGAGAAACACCCCGACTGGAAGAGCGGGGCGGGGAGAAGCCAATTCAGAAGACTCTGAAACACGAACTTAGAAAATACCCGAATGATTGCAAATTGACCAAATGAGAATAAATTTTTAAATAAACTCCAAGTCTGGTGAGACCAAGGCCAAACAGAACTTCGAGGCTCCTATGCGCCCCTAGGCCACCACCCCGACTCAGTCCGCAGGAACCTTGCAAAACCTTCCGAGCAAGTAATCCCCCAGACATCCGGGCCTGGGAGAGCGGGCCCCGGGCCCCGTGGCCACCACACAGCACAAACAGGACACAGGCACAGGGCCAGCCCGTCGACACTCGGCTTAGGGGAGTCCGCTCCGCCACAGGACGGCGCCACACAACCTGCCAGGGACGCGGCCCAGTCGGCGGCCTCCCGCAGCTCCGCAGCCTCTCCCAGACTCAGGAGCACTTCCCTCAGCGGGGGGACCCGCCCGCACTCCGCTTCCTGAGCTGCGACAGGCCGACTCCAGAGCACTTACGTCTCAATGTAGCTGGAAGGAGTATGGGAGGCGCCGTCTAGTCGCTCCTGCAAAGCTGCCAGAACCTGAGGATTCTGCATCACCTGGTCGGTAAGCTTTTCTGTTAAGAAGCAAAAACAAGGTGGGAAATGTTGAAACCGTGCCCCTCGCAGAACATCCAGAGTCAAAAGTCACCAAGACAGATGGATGTACTGCAAGTTGCTACTGACGTCTTTGTGAGAGGACGGGCGGGAGGGGAAGGGAAGGGGAAGGGAGGGGAAGGGGACACGCTCTACGTGCGCGTCGCATTAGTTGCTCTGCGCAGCTGAACCTTCCTCAGATCCCTGGAACAAATCCCACATGGCCATCAGTTTGTACTATTTTGTTGATTATTGCATCTGTCCCTTAGAGACAGTGCTCTACAGATTTCTTTTCTGTCTTCACGTCACCATCTGGCCCTGGTGTCAGCGCTACTGGCTTCGAAGAACGCACCTGGAAAAGTTCCCTCGCGTTCAACCTTCTGCGAGTCTGCGGACAGGCGTCACGCTTCCTCTGAAGCCCTGCTAAAGCACATCAGCAACGGCAGCAGGGCCTGAGCTGCTCTCGGGAAGACCTCTGAGTGCCGTTCTTCTGGAGGTCTGTTCAGGTCAACGTGTTTAAAATGCACGAGTGCGTGCAGATGCTGCCTCTAGCTCCTGACCTCTGGCTGGAGGTCTCGAAAGCACGGTTCCTAGGAGCAGGGGCCCCCCAACCCCGGCCGCAAAAGCCACTCACAAGTGCGCCCTCTATGGAGGGTGGAAAGCCTCGCAGTTACAGGCCAGGCCCTTCTGAGGCACAAAGCCCGCTCGGGCACCCAGTGGAAGACGCCGCGAGGACTTCAACGGGGCCCGGAGCTCCGAGTGGAGCTGCTGGCCCCCAGCGGGAGGCACTGAGGCCTATCTGGTTGGCCCTTCTGAAGACAACAGCCTGTGTTCTAGTTCAGCCAAGTGTGTAACGATTATGCCAAGACACCAGCTACCCGACTGCAAGCGGAGCGCGTGCTTAAGAGAGCCACTGTGCTGGGGAACATTCCATCCTCAAGTAAATAAATACCGTCCGCTCTTTTTCCTGTCACTGGCAGTTCTGAACGTTAGCACCCTACCCCACGGGGGTCAAAAGGTTCCGAAGTACATGACCCCGAGTGGAAAAACGGGACAGAAATGAGGAAGTGGCAGTTTTTCCGTTTTTGCGCGCGCGCGGCGTGTGAGAATTTTTCATATACACGCGGGCAGGTAGAGCACCAGTACAAGTCAAAATGTTTCAGTGGGCAAGTCCCGGCAGCTCAACTTTGTAACAATCAGAAATCAATCGTCAAAGTGCCAGTATGTGGACCTTTAAACACAATACATTTCTTGCTGACAGCCACGAAACGATGTCTGTAGCATTTTTATCATAGCAGAGCCCTTGACTCCTGGGTGGTCCCACGTGCAAGGAATGTTCTAAACGCGGTCTGTCCGGAAGCTCGCTAATGACACGCACGGGACTGTGAACAGCGTGTCTGAAAGGCACTGGACACTGAGACCACCTGAGCGATGGCTGCAATTCTACCAAGTGCACCATCCACCTGAGAGGAGGGTGACTTCTCAAGGTCAGGAGGTCCAGCTCTGTTACCTTGTCTTCTTTCCCCGGGTCCCAGGGTGGCATCCAGAGCCAAGGTCGGGAACAAGGCCAGCCGCTCGCAGAGTAAGTCAGCGCCCACTGCACCCGGCTCACACCCGGGGGACCGCCCTCATCTGCTCCTGACAGGGCCAGGTCCACGAATGCTTCTGCCCAGGCCGGGACAGGCTCAGAATGCCTGCTGGACAGACTGTTGCTGCATGTGGAAGGACAGGGCCATGGGACAGCACA
Source organism: Solenodon paradoxus (assembly GCA_004363575.1). NCBI lineage: Eukaryota > Metazoa > Chordata > Mammalia > Eulipotyphla > Solenodontidae > Solenodon > Solenodon paradoxus. The sequence continues at coordinate 9,858 of RJWH01006828.1, forward strand.
CAGGCAGGCACTCGGGTTTAACTACAAACCGCCCACCATGACAAAGCTCTGCAGACTGTACTGTGTGTGCAAAAAGTCCCAGTTCCACGCACACACATCTCCAGCTCTGGCTGCGGACAGGTGAGCAGCAGTGACCCAGCACCCCTCCTACTGGAAGGGGGTCCCTTGGGTGAAATCCAGGTTCAAGAGGAAAGGGAGCAAAGCCAGAAAGCACACCGCCCACCCCACAATGCTACCAAGCACCGATCAAAGTGACGGGACACTGAAAGGACATGGAAGCCGTCGGAGACAACCCACTGACTACGTGGGACGTGAATACAAAACACACACAACTGCTAAACAGTGACCGAGAAAGCGCAGTCCGTGATCTACAGCGACACTGAAAGGGGCATAAGGTGTTCAAGTGGAGTAATGGGGAGCAGCGCCGGTGGACAGGAAGACCCCGGCAACCACTGCTGTTACTGAGGGGCGCTGGCGCCACTAAGGCAGTCTCACGGAGACTAGGACCCCCAGAGCCAGGGTGACCTGTGTGAGGAGCACTGCGGTGGGGAAACTGTCCCCACCAGATGGCCATCCCAGCACCCTGTCAGGCCACTCTGTGGTCACAGGCGCCCAGATGCTCACCCTGATAAGAGAAGAGCCAGTGCAGTGCGGGCGCTCACGGGACGGCTGGGTCGGGTCAGGTCAGTGGGAAGGGACAGAGCACAGATGACACACACAGCGTGCTCTGGCCAGTGCAGACTGGGACGTGGGGCACGGCGGTGAGAACTGCTGGGCTAACCCTACCGTATCCACCGTATCCGCTGACACCTCCTGGGTGGGGCACCGGCTGCGAGGAGCACGCGCCCTGTTCCACAGGAAGCCGACCTGCTCTAGGGGAGGGACCCAGGTACCCACAACTCGCTTTCAAGCAGGCGGGGAGTGGTCTCGGCCCGTCAAGGCCCGCAGACGTGCAGGCCGGTCTACGGCAGTGCAGCTGCTCCGTACCCCGCAGCGCCTCTATAGAGTACCGGCTGCGCCCAGTACCCTGCAAATGCCCAGGGCTGGTCAGGGACCAGCGAGGGAGACCCAGGCTCTGAGAGCCGCAGACCCCAGCCAGGACTAATCACGCAGGACGGACTCCGACCACAGCGGCTGGAACCGAGGGTGGGGCCCAGCTGCCCTGTCGGTGGGCGTGGCTTTAAATGGGGGCGCCACCCCCCCACACCTGCGCTCAGGGCCAGCGCGCCGCTGCCTGACTCCTTTAGAACCAGGCCCAGAGGGCACAGAGGGGCCGGTGACACAGGGCACAGCACCACACGGGTCTGCTCCTGTGGCGCCCGAGTCGCCCAGCTGAACACACGTGAAAGGGGCACTGGTTCTCATGGTCTCGGAGGCGCCGCACCGCTGCTCTCACGCAGTGAACTGACCTGTGCTGTCTGCGTTCTTGGCAGCTTCCACGGAATCTGAGGCCCCCCCATCTGAAAAACTGAAGAAAAGCCAGTTAGAGAGCATCGTGATGGCACAGTCACTTTTCTCACGCGACATATTAAGAGGCGTCTCTGAGGCGGTGTCAATGTGGAAAGCAGAACAACGGACACAGATGGCGTCTGAGATTACTCTCCTTGTTCAGAGAAATCTAGCACGTAACACCTCCCACAGCAACTGCCCACGGTGCTAGCTTTCAACGCTGCCCTCAGGGCAGGTACCAGCTGGCCGGGTGCCGACAGCCAAGAGCCTCCTGAGCACGGACGGCTCTAGACAGCAGACGTCTCAGCAGCTCGACTTCCCTCGAGCGGGTCCAGCGGGTTCTGAAAATGTCTGCACGCACCTCTGACCCAAAATAAGTCGCATCTAACACTGCACACAACCAGGTGACCTTCAGAGGACAACCTGTCACCCGCAAGGGTGTGTCAAGTGCAGCTGCCACCTGGGAGGGCAAGTGGGGAAGCCCGGGCAGCAGGGTCCCTCCCCCACTAGGTCTCAGCGCCACATGAGCCCACACTAATGACAGGCCCTAGAGTGCGGCTGGCCTTCTCCCTGCGAGCTCAGCTGCGAGCCAGCTCTCACGAGGGGGCCTGTCTGGCTTACCTGTTATCCGCCATCTGAGCGAGTCGCCTCCTACAAGGGAAGAGTCAACAGTTAATGTCACTGAGCGTGCAGGCGGCAGCCGCTGGCAAACGCTGAAGGTCTGCTGGCCGGGGCGAGGCAGGGCCTGGCTGGCAGCTGGGCCCTGGGGCCGGGGAGCGAGCACTCTCGCAAGGGGATCATAACACGGGCCCACACAGCCGAGCTCCTCAATTCACAGTGAAGTCTGCCCCCCGTGCGCAAGCACAGCGTACGACAGAGCAAGCCTTCAGGACGACGGCTTTGCCCACATCCTCTACGGGAGACACGTAACGGTTGCCAGCGGTGAGCGCTGAACTTTCTGGTAGAATTTCCAGTAAGGTCCCGGCACTGCACCCAAGTTATTCTCCACTAGCCAGTGGAGTGGACAGACTGGTATTCACCCCCAACCACTAACCCGAACCAAGCCACACGCCCAGGCTCAACACCTCCTGTGCTGGCAAGGGGTCGTGTGACATCAAGTCCGTGCACTGCACTCGCACCAGCTGTCCCAGGAAGGGAGGACGCCCGGGCTGAGCGAGGTGAGCGCACAGTTTTAAACGAGGGGAGGAGGGGGGAGAGGAGTGGGAGGGAGAGGGAAGGTCTATTTCGTTGTTGATGGTGGTTTCTCACTCCGGCCCTGGGTTGAACACCAATGCCAGCTGCCTGAGCGACAGGGCGCGCCCAGGAAGGCATCACTTAAGCCAAGGTCGCCTGCTAGCAACAAGGAACGTGCGTTTCAGTGAACCTGAGAGAGGAGGTGGACTGAGATGCGCCTGGGCACCGAAGCTGGGCTTATTCTGAAACAGCAGAGGAACTGTGACATGGCGTGGGACACAGGTCACAGTGAGCTACAGGTGAGCCTCTTCCAGGTTTCAAGCCGGCGTGTTTATGTAGTCAGGGGCCACGCAGCAAGTTCACTGCCTCAGATGGGGACAGAGGCTTGGCAGACAGAGCCCCACTGGCTGGAGGGCGAGTTTCAATCTTCTGTAAATCAAGTTTATGGAAATCAGCCCCATGTCTTCAAGCTCTTCCGCGAGCACACACACTAAGACCGTCCACGTCTCACCCTTCAGGCTCATTTCCACGTCTGCCCCTTCTAGCAAGACAGCCCGCAGGCAGCAGGGGACCAACGCAACCCAACTGCCACAGCTCGCTGCTCGTGAGACGCCACTCACGGATGTGTGTCCCTTGGAGGGAACATGGGAAGCGGATCTCTAGTCTCACTTATGCAACGAAAGGACCAAGAAAGGGGGCTCACAGCCGTGTTCCTGGGAGGAGGTCTGCTGAGCTCAGGGCAAGCTTCGAAGAACTTGGTTTGGCACACAGATCTGGAAGGTAAGAAACCGGCCTTCCCCACACAGGGCAGAGGGCAGAGGCCCTGCAGAGCCGTGATGGGCAGTGAGAGTCTGGCGGTTTTGTAAGATCCTTCCACCAGGCTGACTGCTGACACTCGAGTTCTAAGGGAAGCATTTGAGGTAGCAGCCACAGTCCCCAGGCAGGTCCCTTGTGGCACCTGCCCAGCTCCGTCAGTATGGGAGAAGTAACCGGGACGGCGTGGCAGCAGAGGCTCCTGACACGGGCACGGGAGCAGGGCAGCGGCTCCCAGCACCCTTCCTGCGAAGGGACTGGAGCGGTGCTGCTGCCACACAGCAGCGCGAGAGCCGGAGCCCTCCAGAGGGGAGGGAGGAAGCGAGTGGCCCTCTCTCCTGGGGACACCTGAGCAAAAGTTCTGTAATCAAAACAGGCACTGACACTGAGCACGCGAAAACCAGGGCCACTGAAGCTGGGGGACTGGGTATAAAAACACCTTCTGTCTCCGGGCCTTCGGACTGACAGGTGACTTTGCTGTGCGACTGACGGATGTTTCAGGGAAGGGAGCTAGGGCCCCCACTGACCCCCACCCTCCGCACCACTGAGAAGCAGCACTTTGGCTTCCCAGGCTCGGGTAGTCAGGCGGGAGGGAAATCATCTGCATCAACAGAACGGCACCATGACAAACGTGCACCGGGAGGGGGCCTCGAGCACGCCAGTCCTGCAGATGCTCCTAACACAGTCAGTCCAGACCTGTGTGCTGTCCCTTCATGGGCAGGGGCACCAAAGGAGTGCACTGCTCGAAGACACCAGGAGAAAAGCCTGTATCTCAGCTGTCAGATCCCACCCTCCTCCTAAGCTAACAACAGACCGGTCACAAGCTAAAACTCACCACAACTGCCGACTCTGGCGCAAGGCCACCGGTAAAGCTCGAAGAACGAGTGTTCCGTGTGGTGGGAACAAAGGGGGGAGCTAAAGCCAGTTAGAGACGGCAGGGACGCCGGAGAAACGCGATCGGAACGGCTAAGGGCACAACTAGGCTGAGAAACAGAGACGGCAGAAAGGCCGGCTCGTTGCCCGTGCGGGGCGTGGGGAGAGAGCTGTCTCCTTTCACAGTCAGCTGCTGCGCAACTGAGCAGTGAAGTCAGGTGACACAGGCCTCCTGGACCTGGGGCCGCTCTTTCAAAGGGACACGTCAACCTAGGAGCCTACCCACTGGCATTTGGCGGCAGTCTAGCCGGCAACACCTGCGAGTGAGACGGGAAGCAGTCTGAACAGATGCCTTTTCTAGATGAAACCTCCCGACTGGTGCGTGGGGTCTGGTCTCCCGAGAGCCCACCGTGGAAAGATCAACCTACCCCGCAAGTCTTCTCAGTGCAGCTAATAAGCCGCAAACGGAAGTCTACCCCTTCGTCACTTGTGGGTCACGGGAAATGAAGGACAGATGTGTTGGCTGTCCTGTGACTATGATAATATTTTGAAGGGGGAAGAGTTCACAAATTCCAGTGACGACCTGAGACTTACAAGAACTGAGTGGTCAATTTTTGGCCAAGTTATCTGGAGTTTCAAAGTATCCAGCCACCCGGCGTGTGCACACTTGGCTAGTCCTGTTAGTCTCGCTTCTGCCGGAGGCGACACTGCCATCTCTGTCACACCCCCAAGCCACGGCCACTCCAGTGAGGCGCGGCCACGGGGCCATGAGCGCCACCTTGTCTTTGACTGAAGGCGAGGGCGCAGCCTCAGGACTCTCGAAAGAAGTGCATCTTGCACACCGAGCACAGAATTCACCATTGTCCCTTTAGGAATGAGCCGCCAGTCCGTAAGTCGGGAAAGAACGGTCACGGGGTCACCGCACAGAGTCACAGAATCGTCACAGTCAGACAGCCAAGAGAATTCTGTCAGAGGAGGGAAGGGAAGGAGGGCCATAGGGAAGGGAGTGACAGGAGGGTCCCCGAGGAGGCAGAGAGCTTGCTGAAAGGTGCTGGGGGCCTCAGCAGCCCCTGGTCTCATGTGGCCTTCACTGAAGGAGCAGCAGAAAGCAGTCTACGGCTCGGGGGTCCTTGGGTCACTGCTGTCTGCAGGACCAAGCGGTGCTAGCTCTGCATTTGGGGTCAAGGACTCCAGGAACCCCCTTCCCTCTCTCAGGCAGCAGGACAGGATGCAGCATTCTGGGACTGCAAGAGCAGATGCATTTGTTGAAGTCTCCATCGAAGTCTTAAACGCCAAGTCACCTGCTCACCCCAAGAGTGGGGTGAGAGTTAGTGTTCTTTAGAAAGGTGTAAAGGGCCGAGCTGTTCAAGTCCAAGAAAACCCCACAACTGACCGTTGGTTCTGAGGGCTGAAAGGTTAAAAAAAGCCTTGAAGGTTGCAGTTGCGTCCGCTGCCTCTGGCCGGCAGTCCACATGCCTCCCGGGAACGCGGGGGTGTCCGGGGCCGGGGCGCAGCGCAGATGCACAACGTGCATCAGCTTGGTGCTTCCTCCTTCTCTCCTCCTGCTGCCTGCCTGCCCCTTTCCTTCAAAAAAGGTAAGATGGCTTCAAGTTACTGGGATCTACAGAAACCTAATTCTGAGATGAAATGTCCTAAATATTGGACCCAAGTTCAAAGAAACTGCAGTTTTCCTTCCAGATCGGGCGTCTTTTAATAGCCAAGATCTCTAAGAGATGAACACAGTCCTTTCGTGAGGACAAGCCAAAAAGGTGAAGCCCCAAAGACTTCTGCCACTTGAACTCGTCAGAGCTGAGCGAAGCCCAAGGCGTGAATGTCCAGGCACATAAAGGTCCTTCCGGGTGAAGGCACAGACGGACCAGCCTAGACACAGAAGCTCTGACACAAAGGCACGTGCAAACGCCGCCCAGCGAGACGCTGCCTCGAGGAGGGCCGGACGCAAACAGCGGCTGGAGGTCAGGCAGCCCGGAGCTGCTGCTCACCGTGATGCTGAGTCCCAGACACTTTGCCCGCAGTCTGGTTTCACAGGGAAGTCGCGGGTCACAAGGACGCGCGCAAGGGAACCGAGTCATTGGGCCTGACAGCTCGCTGTGACAGGCCTTCTGCCCTGCGGCTGCCCTTTAAGGGGTGCTGGCTTATTCCTCGGAGGGGATGCGACGGGTCAGTGTGGCTCTCACGGGAGGGGGCTCTGAATCCTGCCTGTCCCCAGGATTTCAGCCAGTGGCGCGGTCTCCTAGTTAACAACGGGGCGGAGCGCACGCGTGCACGCGCATGTGCTAGGTGACAAGTCTCTCCTGGTTTGCAGAGTGCGAGTAAAAGGGCGAGGAGGCCAGATTTTCTGGTATCAAATTCACATTCAAAGAGCAGTTCTGCTTTTGAGAGGAAAACAGAAGCAACATGTTTCTCAAAGTAATGCAATGCTAACAAGCGGATGGAAGCTGGCCCACTCCAGAGAAGTGGACACTGGTCTCCAAGGTTCCCCAAGACCGGGCTGAGAGGCGGTGGTGGGGTGACCCGCTCTGCAAAGGGGCAGTCTGCGGAAGGGACTGTTTCGCGCCGCCCGGCAGGGCACTGGCAGTGGCAGGACAGGCAGCTGAGACCTGTCACTGGAGTGGCTTTGCTGTTGGTCCCAGGAGGCTGCCGCTGTCTGGATTTCTACTTACAGCGACGACTCTTCCCAATGGCCAGCTCCTCCGCGATGACACGGATGGATCTGCTGGGAGTCCCCGACTGTTGGAGCTGCCGAGCCAAAATCCTCTCGTCTCTCTTTTGGGGCCATCTGCGGGGGCCTGAGCCGGGTGACAGGCAGACCGATGCGGTCGGGTGGACACTGCCCCTCACTCCACACGGACTGCAACGAACACGGAGCCACAGGCCCCCAGGGGAGCCAGCATCTGCGAGAAGCCCACAATCTCCCTTGAACACGACTGGGGCCCGCTGGAACCGCCTTGCAACGCGAGGGCTTGGAGAAGTCACTGGGGACAGCCAGCCACGAAACGGCTGGGGCTGGCTCGGTGTAACCCCGAGCCTGTCCAGGGCTCGCCCCCGCAGGCAGGCAACTCAGCGGCGCGCCGGACCCCCTCCGAGAAGCACGTGGACTGAGTGTAGACCTTGGAGACCAGGCGCCAAAGTGGTCAGAAAAGTGACCCCGCAGCAAATCTGGAGCCTCAGCCCCTGGGGACAGCCCTTCAGAGTCCCATGCTCAGCTTCTGTCCTCGGGACACACAGACCCGGGGAGAATCAGCAGGGTCTTCGGAAGGTGTCGCTTTCTCTTCTCTTCTTTTCTTTTCAACGGAAAGGTGCGGGCAGGAATGAAGGCACGCAGCCAGGCAGCAGGAACAGACAAGCACTTTATTCTACTAAGTTGCTTATTAAAATCGTGAAGCTGCTCCCTGGAGCTAAGGGCACGAAGCTGGGCCGTTAGGAGGCACGCGGACTAGGCCCGCAGTGGAGGCCTCTGGGAGGCCACCGGGCGTGCCGGCAGGTGCAGTTTTTCAAGGGAAGGCTTTCATGAGGTCAGGCTGGTGACCCTTCAGTGACAGGAAAGAAAAGGAATTCAGAGAATTAGGGTTAGGAAGGAGCAATAGAGGGATAAAGAAAAGGTGGGGGGGGAGCATCTTCTCAGCACCGAGGAAAAGGCTCCTGGAAGTTTTCCGTCTCTAACTGGGGCTGAATCGACCCGTCTGCTTCAGGTGGGAAACAGTTTTTGTAAGGAGGGCCATTCAGAGCCCCAAACACAGTCACGCCTCCGCTACCAAGTGAAATGGCTATCCACGAGGACGGGTAATCTGGTAGCCGCAGTCTCCTACTTAGTCTGGGGGAATCACAGGGTCGCTGCAAGGGTCATTAGTTCTAAGTTAACCTCAGTAGCCGGTCCATTTAATCCAAAGAGCACCCGAGGAAGGAACCTCAATGTTTAACGTGAACCTGCCAAGGTCCGCGGGGCACCCTACGACGTCAGAACTCAACTCTGAACGGCACCCACCAGAGAAGGGGGCTCACCAAACTGAAGAAGCGTCCGCCAGCTCAGGAAGCAGTGCGCAGAGGCTCAGGCGGGCACTGCACTCGACTCCGGGGTCATCAGTCCTGAGTGGCCGCCCCCCTGGGCTCCCACCTCTCACTCGATGAAGTCAACCTGCCTCTGCCCAATCGCTCCTCAGGGCCAGGCGCCCCCAGGAGACCACCGTGCCGCCCCGTGCAGGAGCGCTCTCCTCCCCTGCTCGCGAGGCGGTCCCGGGCTCCATCCATGTCTGCACAGCGACAGCTGTCGCGGGAAGAAACACCCTTTTGGGGACACGGGCCCACGAGGTTCGCTGTCCCATGGAAAGACAATACTCCAATCAAGGGTTCCACCAATAAAAGGATCCACGTAACTGTCATCTAAGAAGGCACATGCTATTTAACACTGTTGGTGACAAGTCAAAGCAATTAGCCCAATACAACATTCTCAAAATTGCCTTAAAGGGTACAAAAAGCTAAATGTCTTTCAACGCTGGCCGGGAAAAGGATTCTGAGGAGTTAACAAAGAACCAGAGCTCAACTGGAGAACAAAGCAGACACCCACGAGATGGTCCGCTCTGCTCGGGGTCTGCACCGACCCCACCACCTCGGCGCTGGGTAACCTGGGTTTCACACGGGATAAACCAGAAAGCGACGGACAGGCTCTGAAGAGAAAACTGCAGGCCACGTGCCTGGCCATAAGCCGCCTGGGGGTCTCTCGGTGCATAACTGTGGTGTCTGGAGAGCAGGTTATTCACCACTTGATATGAAAGCAAGAAACTGGCGACTGAAAGACCGCTGCACTAAACAAGGGAAAACCGGGTGACAGTGCAGTCAGTTTCCTCACCACGAATGACTTCCTTGCCCTTCGCGGTTCCTAGAGTGCAACCAGCTCCGAAGCCTCGTGAGGAAGGCAAACGACAGGGGCACCAGCCAAAAGAACATTCTAAACTTTCAAAAGAACGTGACATTTCAGGCTCCCTCCTAGGGTCAAACACTTTCACTGAGTCTACAATTCTAAATCTGGACGTGCACACAAAATCCCGTTTGTGGGTTATTCTCACACCCCCCAAACTGTTTCTGTAGGGAAAAATACTGCTGTTTCTGTAGCAAGTGCTCCAACGTAACTTTACACTCCTAACTTTCAAAGGAGAACATTTAATGTGAGGCTAGAGTGGTGTAATTTCAGACGAAGAAAGCATCATCTGGGTAAGATGGCCACCCATCAAATAAGCACATTTATATACATGTAGTTTTACATGTTTCTTTTTCCTTTCAAGGAAGGGCGCGGGTGGGAACGAAGGCAGCGGAGGAGGAGGCACTTCACACTCCCTCCATTTAGCAGCACATTTTGGTTGTTTTCATTTCCCACCACACACACTAGCCCCCATCCTTGGGATGCAGCAGGCTGCCCAACCTCTGTTCCACCACGTCTGTTATTTCTTAAGCAAGACAGCGGGCCTCCACGTCTTTCGTGGTCACTGAGTGCTTAAAAGTAACATAAATACAATCCGTGTCTCTACTAGACTTTGGATTTCCTTTCAGTCTGCTGTTGCTATTAAATCAGGGAGGCAGCTTGAGGAACCCCGCAGTATGACGACTCGGCTCACTAAAGTCAGGGCACAGGAGTGCCACCCAGCACAGGAAAGACGGGGTTTACAGGAACAGGTTCAGGTTCAAACCCTCCAGGAGGCTCGTGTTTTGGTTCTGCCCACACAAAAGGACCCTCTAACCACGAATTCTAAGAAGGAATCAGGACACTCCCAACAGGACGTGCCAACATCTTCATCCACAAAACGTGGCCCATCAATGAAGCGGGACCACTATGCAGACTGCCCCGATTCACAGATTATTTAACCAATTCACCAACACACTTGCTATTCCAAGTGTGCTGGCATTGGGTTCAGTGACAGCAGGTGGGCGCAAACACACCTAAAGGACACCACCAAGTAACTCATTTCCCAAACTAGTGGAAGATGCTGCTAACCAACAAACCCTTAATTTTTAGTATTAGCAGGAAAAGGTAACAATCTAGTTCTTAAACTTTATAACCTTGAAGTTATATTCAAACTGATTTCCATCATATGTAGTAACAGATAATCTAATACATACTTCCTTTTCCTTTTGGCATTTGTCAAAAACTGCTCATAGAATTAAGACTGGCAAATAAGGTAAAACTAGCTACTAGATATGAGGGAATCACACTTTCTGCAACTGAAACTTCATTATCGTAACAAAACAGAAGAATCAGGCTAGCAGGCCAGCAGGCAAAGGGTTCGGCCTCACCCTCAGTCCGCGGGCTGTGGCAGTGTCCAGCCTGCGCTGCGCTCCGCTCCCGATGCTCCCGATTCATTCGCACAGCAACAGGCCCACCTGCTCGGCCTCTCCCACCCCTGCAGGTGCCCGGGAGGGCGTGTCTGCTCGCAGGCACCGCTCTCACTGGGTGCCAGCTCCTGCAGAGCACAACTGCTCACAAGTACTGTCACCATCTGCGGAGAATTTCTCTCCAGAAACTTGCTGGGGCCACGCCCTCAGTTTGCAGGAACAGTTCCCTTGCCTCAGCCCAGCCCTGTTTTTGCCCGAGGAGTGGTGGCGCCCATCAATTCACCAGGGGACGGTGAGGAGACAAACACCTGAGTTCTTCACCCAGTCACCTGTCAGCAAGGGCTGTCTGGTTTAAAGTCACAGCCACCCAAGCCCCTGTTCCTTTACTTTCCTCCACTAAAGCACCACTTGACTTGCTGCCTCCCACCGAGCACACAGGCGGGCAAGGCTGTGCTGGGCACTGCCCAGCCCAGGAAGACCCCCAGGGCCAGCGGATGCAAGACACAGAGGATGTCGGTGCCATTGCCGGATAAACAGGGCTGTTCCTGCCACCGCTGCGTGTCCTTACACGGTCACGGCTTCACCACAAGACCAGAACCGTCTCATCTCAGTTTGGAACCAACTTCTTTGGATAGTGACAAAATGCACAAGACAATAAGAAGGAAATCCGGACTGCACAATGGGCGGTCAGATCAGAAAGTCAAAACACGATCTTTAGCAGCTTTCTCATGACCAAAACACAGGCCTCTCCAGATACTAAATATTCATGAAACTTAAAATTCAATGCAAACAAATTAAAGCAGCCAGGCTTTCTCTGAAGAGGGCGGAGTAGAAAAACCAGTGGCTGTCAAAGGAAATCACATCTGTCACCAATGGTTATGTCTTAAAACCCTGTTGGTCGCACAGAAAGACAGCCACTGCCCATCAGGCAGAGCCCCAGCTGCTGCAGCGCCGTGACCAGCCAAGTGCAGCTCAGGGGGGCAAGTAGCTGCTGAAGTGGGAAACAGCCTCCAGAGCAGGATGAGCCCCAGTGCCATTCCCTGCAGATCCCCAAGGCACTCTGTGCTTTGAAGTCGTCCTGGCCGCGGTGCAGGCCCAGCTAACCAGCCTCTGGCTTTGGATTCCCCACACATTTCCCTTTAAGTGAGCCGTGAGCCCTGAGGGCCCAGGAACAGCCCGGAAAGGGACCATGGAAGGGTTGACGGGCAGGGGGACAGCCGGAAACAAAGGGACCCCTTAGACAGCAACACCGGACCACGTGCCCAGGGAGCCGCCCCCACATCCCCGCGGGGGCCACTGCCAGCACTGTCCCAGAAGCACCGGTTCGGGCCTAGTCCACACAGCTGATGGCCGCACGGCTTTTCATTTAAATCACCCAGTACCCCGATGCAATTCTTCCAACACAGACAAGATTTAGGGTCTCTGGCAAAATGCCCGAAGGTGCAACGCAAGCCTTTTTTCGCCACCGAAAGACCGCAGACGGCAAAAGCAAATCAACCCAACCTAAGTGAAAATTCCCAAGTCTGTTAGGCGACTTACACACTGTACCGGAGCTGCCTCCTTCGGGTGTTAAACTATCAGATGCTCAAAAGAGAATGGCAAAGGCTTCCGTCCCAGGCGCAGCCGGCCAGGGACCTGGGGGCCAGGGAAGGCTGGTGAAGCCCCGACAGGTCCAGGGATAAGCGGTCCAGTTGCGCGCGCGGCCAGGGAGCCCAGGCTTCCACATGCGAGGACCACGGACGCCCGTCGTCGTCGCGCGACGCGGTCAGCGCCCCCACAGGACTCCACTGCCTTCCGTCCCCACCCCATTCCGGCTTCGAAAAAGACAGAAGCCAGCACAGGGCGTCGGTGTCACCGTGCAGACGCGGCGATCAGCGAGCGAAAAGGTGCGGGACGGGCTGCTGGAGACGCCCCGCAGTGCGGGCACCACCGTCGTGCGGCCCCTCGGGGAAGAGCGGCGTCAGGCTCCCCGCCCGGAAAGGAGGCGGCGGCAGCGCGTGTCCCCGTCGGGTCTGCTCGCGGCGGCCCCTTCGTCCCTCCGGGCACCACCTTGTTCGCGGCGCGAGGTCTGAGCCCGACGGCCCGCGGCGGCGGCGGGGCCGGACGGCCGCTCACCGGGACAAGCACCAGCGCGCTTCCCCGCGAAGGCGCGGCTGCAAACTGAAGCCCAGGAGGGCGGCGCCCCGGACGCACGCGCCGCCGCCCGCCCGCCCGCCCCGCCCACGTGCGGCCCGCGGCGCGCGCTCGGCGCGAACAACGGTGCGGGCCCGGCGGCGGAGGGCGGCGGGGCCCGCTCGGGCACGTGGCGGCGGCGGGTGTCCCCGCCGGTGCCGGAGGCCGCCGCCCGCCGCCGCCGCCGCCGGAACAAAAGGCCGCGCCGCCCGGGCCCGACACGACGCGGACGCGCGGGCGGGCGGGCGGCGGGACGACGGCCGGCCTCCCCGCCGCCGGGCCCCGCGCCCCGCGCCCCCGCCGCCCGGCCCCGCGCCCGGCCCCGCGCCCGGCCCCGCCGCCCGCCGCCCGCCCGCCGGGCCCGCGTCCGCACCTCACGCCTCCTGCGGCAGTGGCGGCGGGCTCGCTGGAGGTCCCGGGGCTGCGCCGCCGTGCGCTCCAACAAGGTCCGCTCCCATTGGCTCAGCCCTTGGTCCCGCCCTGTGTCTGCACGGATAGCCCCGATTGGGCGGCTTCGGCGCAAGTCAACGATGCGTCGGCGCCGCCGGCAGCGACCAATCAGAGGCTGCCGAGGAAGCGCTGGCTGGCGCGGCGCTCCACCCGCGGGCCGTATGCAAATAGGCGTGTGACGTCCCGGCGGCGCGTGCCCGCCTCCTCTTTAAGGCTCGGGCGCGAGGACTCGTGGAGGGCACCTGCCGTGGCTCGCAGTTCGGTTGTTGGCCCGCGCGTCACCCCCCGGAGCCCCGCGCCCGCCTGCTCCCCCAGTGGAGAGCCCTCCCAGGTCCCCCGGCCCCAGCCCTCCCTCCCGAAATCCCGGGCTCGTCGTGGGGCGCCCCGCTTTACCCCGGCCCCCCGTGCGTTTCCAGCCCCACCCCGCATCCCCGGGCCCCGCTTCCCGGCCCCGAGCGGGAGCAGGACGCGCTGGGCCCTCCCTGAGGGCCTTGCAGCCTGAAGCAGGTCCCTGACGTCTGAAGTTTGCAGGAGAGCAGCGAACTAAACGCCGCTGAAGAAGACACTTCTTTGGAAACGCTTCCTCCCCAGACTCCGGCATCTGAGGCGCTTGAGTGCCCCAGGCCGCTGCGCCGGGTCTTGCGCTTGCTGCTTGACGTCAGAAAAGTTCTCTTTGCGGGAGGTCGCGTTTGAAGCCGTTTTCTAAAAAGAAAGTATGCGGGCAGGAGTGGAGGCGAGCGGGCAGGAAGAGAGGAACCATTGTTCTGCGTTTTGACTAAAGTTGTCCTTCTTGGTTGGCCTGCCCCCCCCCCCCCCATGGGAACCAGGTCCTTGGGATGTAGACGGACTGCGCTCTGCCAGAGTCAGTGGACTTAACCGCTACTCCACCAAGGCTGGCCGCATTCAAAACAATTTCTAATACGTAGCGAGTAATTCTTTCCCCATAGTTGCGGGCTGCTAAGGATCTAGGTGAGATACAAACCCAACCGGGTGTGCCCCACACAGTCTCCAGGGTGTGTCTCCAATCCCATTTGCCTCAGACCTTTTCAGCGAGGGTGGGGCGGAGCTGGAAAGACCTCCCTCCTGCTTTCTAAAGCCCTGGGAGGTCACTGGCTACCCGGCCTGGGGCCGGGGGTCAGTGTGGGTGGCACATTGCTGGAGCCCTCACGGAGCTGGCCCATGTGGGCAGCTGGGCCTGGGCTGTGGGCATCTGGTGAAAGAGCACTGGTGGTAAGACCTGTTAAATCACAAAAAGACCTGTTAAATCACAAAAATCCAAGGGAACATTCCTCTTAAAGATCAGCTGATGTTATAAAACGGTTTATGAATCTGGCAACGGCCCAAATAGCAAGTAGAAAGACCTGAGGCGGTTGTGCAAAAGGCTTTTTAATCATCTGGAAGGCAGGTGGGAAAGAAAAGATGATTTCAGGCAAAACCCCTCTCCATGAGGGGCAGCGGACCCCCTCGCTGAGGCCCAGGACGCCGCTGACTGGTTGGTTCTTCCGGAGCGGCTCGAACTGCCTCAGGTCAGGCTCTGAGTTGATGGGAACTGGGCTGACTTTAACAGCCCGGGGCTGGGAAGGTGAGCGACTTGTGCCCAAAGCTGTCTGGTCTTGGAGATGATGAGAAGCTGCTGTTTCTGTGACTGCAGGGTGGTGGGGCGTGGGGGATGTCATCTTAGAAAAGGTCAGAGGTATTCCTGCAGCGTACTGGAGGGCAGAAAGCAGTGGCCCCGGAGAAGGGAGGGGACTCAAAACCAGGGACCAGAACCAGAGGCCAAGATTTTAGAGCCAGGCCTGTCCCTCAGTCCCAGCTACCATGGTCCCTTCAGCCTGGGTCGCTGCCCCCACACGCCTGGTGCTGAGGATGAATGCCTTTCCCGGTGGTGCCCGCACATGGAGCCCAGCAGTGTCTTCGAGGGACCAGAAGAGCCAACTCTTGTTCTACTGTGACCCTGATGCCAGCTGCAGAAAGCCAGGCAGGCCTGGACGGAAGAGCCCAGAGGCCCACACCTGCAGCTGTCCCCTCCACCCTGCCTGCCCCTTTGGGGCGTTTATGGGTTTAGAAGATCCTTTCCAAGGGGCTGTGACCGAAACCCACATCCTCTCTGCCCACATTTCCCTTGTTGGCTCCTGCCTGTCATCATGCCCAGTGGGATGGCACTGTCACCTGGAGCCAGGAGGAGGGCCCGGGGCAACCACAGAAAATCAGCTGGCTGATGGCCCTGAAGATAGTTTGTGGGGGTCCTGCCAGGAGACCAGACCTAGGCAGGGGCCCGGACTCACTTGCAGGACAGCTTTTGGAGGGAGGGAGCGGGCAGGTGGCACCAGGTCAGGCTGCTCTGGAGTGCTTACTTGCCAGTGGGAGTGACACTCACCCCATCCCCAGCACCCCCAGTGTCCCACGTTTTCTCGGGGGCGGGGCTCAGACTCCCCAGCAGAAAGTGAATGAAATCACACGTGTCTGTTGTGACATCAGGTGCCCGTTCTTGCCTGCCTGCACCCTGACACATTGTCCCCCAGTGGAATTGAGGGGGCTGGAGGTGCACGAGCCTGTGCACAGCAGGCTGAGACCTCCAGTCAGCTTCCCTCCTGGGCTCCCGCACACCTGCCAGCAGCCCCTCTATGGGTCCTTGGTCACTGGGCCTGCTGCCCTGCTGCCCTGAGCATCTAAGGGGTCCCCTCCAGGGTGCCCTGCCCTTGGTTTCCGCTTTGGGCCTTCTCCCTGGCCACTTCCTCCAGAAGCACGGGGACACAGGCTGAGCCAAGGGTGTCCCCATCCCCAGAAGAGGAAATGAGACACCAGGTCAGTCCCAAGTACAGAATGTGGACCAGCTCCCCAGAGGGCCTTCCAGCAAGGATGAGGCACAAAGCAGGAGGCAGGTCTCCGGTGTGAGTCCCAACACATCTGCCACCTGCCCAGCAGAGCAGAAAGGGTGCAGGGGTGCACCAGAAAGCCTGGCACTGGCAAGCGGGGCTGGGAGGCTGTCCTCAGGCTGTCACAGGCTCTCTGGAGTGAGTTTACAGGGGTTCTTACTCCTTTCTGTTGGAAACTTTCTGCATGGCTTACATTTGTTTTAAGGAAGGGTGTAGGGATGAGGTGAGGAGCCAGGCAGGCAGGAAGCGAGTGGCACCTTATTTATTTCATTCACTGTTCATCTGGGTTGTCCCATGGCCCCGGGTCTTGAACCGAGAGCTTGGGATGTGTGGATGGTGCTGTGCTAACCACGTGGCCACCAGGCTGTGCCATGCACACTTTTGATTTTTAAATCATGAGTCTGGGTACTTTATAATGACAACACCAGTGTTTCGCTTTGGGGAAAAAGAGAACACGGGAAGGGTGTCCCATGGGGTCGTGAAGTTGGAGGTAAGGAGTGCTGGCCACCACTTAGCTGTGGCCTCAGCATTCGCAAGATGTGACCTGTTCGTTTTCTTGACTGAATATGAGTGTCTGAAAGACACTGAATTTCAGACCTCATGCCGCCTTGTCCCGCACTATGGTCCTTGGTGGACACGACTGACCTTGCCCGCAATGCCACGCCTCTCCCGCGCTCCTCCCACCTCGACGTGGGCTGTGCCCAGGGACCCTGCTGCGAGCCGGCCAGCTGACCCTGCCTAACCCTGAGCCACCAACGTCGGTAACAGGCTCCTTGTCTCTTCAGCCACTAAGTTCTGGGGAGACGCTAAACACCCAGACACCTGGGTGGGATCTTCTCTTTGGGGGCCCTTTTTCTCACTGGTGTAAGTTTTTCATCTGTAAAGTAGAAGCTTCAGAATTCAGACACATCACTCCGCAGAGAGCCTCCCACTCCACGGCCACCGCGTCCCACAGGCAGCAGGTGCTCTCCAGCCGCACACGGCCCCGGCCCCATTGCAGAGCGTCTTTTGGATAGTTGCCCACTGTCTGACTGAAGGACACAGGACGAGTGTCTCCAGCTGAGCCCTGTCACCCCCACAGAAGCTGTGTCCCTTTGGGTAGCTTTCCTACCCAGCTGTCCCAGCATGGTGACACATACTCAGTCCGGGGCCCAGCAGGGCCCAGCCTCTGCAGCCAACACGCTCCCTGGAAGGGCCAGCCATGAGTCGAGCTGGTGAGGTCATGCTCCCCGCGCTGGGACCTGAGGACCAATGCGGCCCCGTGTCAGGACCTCCCCTTCTCCCGGGTCAGCCGTGCGGTGCTGCCCCGCTGAGCCGGGAGGCTGCGGGGTTCCCTTGTCAGCACCGGGCCCACTGAGCAGATTTTGCTCGGGGTTCAGAGGCCTCTGCCATCCTGAGCCTGTTTCCTCCTCAAATACCGCCAAGTGTGCCCAACGCCGGAGCCGGAGCTCAGCCGACAGCAACGGCACAGGGAGGTTCCTGGGTGGGCTGACCTCACGGGGAGACGGCAGAGAGCGCACTGGCCGCGTCTGAGAGAATTTATTACGCGCAGCAGAGCCGATGAGGGCAGGGACCCCGTGAACAGGATTCTTAATTTAGGGGCCGGGGACCCCGGGAACATCAGGTGCTGGAGGCGCCGCCGCGCCGGCAGGGGCCGCGCAGGGCTTGCCGCCCCGACGTCACGTGCAGCCCCCGCTCTGCGTCCTCTGCAGGAAGTCCTTGTACAGCTTTTCCTGCGCCTCCCAGAGCTTGCGCAGCTTCTTGGCCTGCGCCCTGCTCAGCTCCTTGCCCTCCGAGTCGTGTGTGGGCAGACCCTGCAACAAACGCGGGTGCGAGTGCCCTCTGGGCCTGCGGTTGCCACGGAGCAGGCCGTCCCCGCCTGCGGGGGGCACCGTTCCCTGACGGCGGGCGGGCAGGCTGGGCTGAGGGGACTGACCCCAACACAGGGCACAGGCACAATAGCCAAGAGGGAAACAGGCAGGGCGCCAGGCTGAAAGCAAGCGCCCCGGGGGCGGCACACCCCCAGGGGGCCCCCAGCTGGCTTCCCAGGGCGTCCCTGGCTCCTTCCTCACCCCCGACTCGCCTGGACGACAACTGCGCAAGCCCGACAGCCCCCCGTCCCAGGCACCCCAACAGAAACCCCGCTGCCCGTGGTGGACCCCTCCACCGACGCAGGGCTTGCCCAGCGCCGGGAAGGACCTTACGTTCTCGTCGAACTTGGAGTACTTGTCGCGCTCGGACACGAACATCTCGCTGGGCGGGACCTTCATCCTGGCCAGCTTTGCAGCCTGCAACAGACACGCGGTCACGCCTGCTCGCAACGAGGGGCCTCTCAGGGTGACCAGCCCGGAGCGCACCCCAGTCCCCTTCAGGGCACGGTCCCCTTGCGCGTCTGCCCGGGGCTGCCGCCCAGCAAGCAGGCAGAAGCGCCTTACTTCCTGTTCTTGCTTCTTCCTGGCGGCCTCCTCCTTCTTCTTCCTCTTCTCTTCCTCCACCTGGGGGAGAGCCAGGGCTGTGAGCAGCTCTGCCCGGCCGGCGGCGGGGGCGCGGGAGCAAGGGCTTCACTAAGGGACTGATTCTCCCTTAAACGCAGGGGACTATTTAAAGCAACAGATCCTGCATTAGACGACGGTCAGCAGACTGCCGAGTTCTCATCAGCCGCACGGTCAGTTGTCCCTTCTGACCTCTACGAAGCCTGGGACTTTGATAGACACGTGAGCGCGGCGCCCCCTGGTGGAGAGACCGTGGGTCGGCCGCCTCTGGTAGCACAGACCACGCGCGTCCGTCCCATGGACCCGGGTTTGCTCCTGGGACCAGCGAACCACCAGTGTGAACAATGAAATGAAAATACAGGCGCCTCCCCCTCCTCTCCCTGCCTGCCCTCATGCCTGCTGCACTTTTCCTGAAAGAGAACGTGAGCCCTAGCTCTGGTGTCAAGCGCGGGGCCCGTGGCCTTCACGTTCTCAGCCTTCATTTCACTCACTCTTCTCTTCTCTTCTCTCTCTTTCAGCAGGGTGTCTCTGTCCACCAACTTGACCACAGTCGGCAGTCCTGAAAGCAAGAGTCCGGAGGAGTCGCCCTCCAGCGGCCGACCAGCCCCCGGCCCCGAGCCCACCAGGCCGCGGCGCCCTCCCAGATGGCACGGGGCCGGAGAAAAGCGAGGCCGCCTCACGCTCGCACAGGCCCGACGTGGGGAGGCTTCCTGCGTGTGGCAGAGGACCCAGTCATGCGCCCGAGTCCCTGAAAGCCGGGAGCCCTCTGCGCGGCGGCCTGCAGAGGGTCACAGGCGGGCAGCCCACGGAGAGGGCACCACGGGCCTTGCAGGCCACAGGGCTCCGCTCCGGGCTCCAGCACACACGTGTGTGCACACGTGCCACGGAGCCCCCACCCCAACACGCGACGGGAAGCCCACCTTCGTGATCTTCGAGCCGCACCCCGAGCTCAGGCAGGACGTCGTCCCGCAAGGCGTCACTGAGCTGCAGGACCTCGGGCACTGTGAGCAGAGGGGTCAGTCAGGGGGCCGCCCCAGCCTCTGCAGCAGGGCCCTCAGGAGAGCCGGGAGGCGCCGCCTGTGGACGGCCACGTCGGTGCCCTGCGGTCCCTGACATGCGAGGAACTGCATGGTCGCCCACGGAGCCCACCAGACGTCGGGAAACCAGGCCTTCGTCACACAGAAACGAGGCCGGAACTGCCCAGCCGTGGTCTGGGGAAAGGGTCAGATGCTGAGCCCATGGCCACAGTCACACCCCAGACAGCTCTGAGCGCTCACGTCCACGTGCGGACAGCCGGTCTGGGCATCTGCAGGAGGCCCAGCCCCATCAAGCGCCTCAGCTGGGCCTCAGTTCGGGTGAGCAGCCCACCTCTCTGACCAGTGTGTCCCAAGCAGGACATGGCGCTCCCTGAGTGACAGTAAGATGGTGCAGAAGCAGGGTGTGTGTCCCCTTCACAGTGGACCACCCTCTGGTCTGGTGACACAGAGGCGGGCCCTGCTGGAGCTGTCACATCTGCAGCTTGTTGGACACACCGCCAGGCCGGCCTCCCTGTTCCAGCCTGCTCGTCCAGCTCTGCAGCCCTAACTGCTCCTCTGTGGTCTGTCCTGTCTCTGCTGTGTCCCCAGGACCCAGAATGCTCCCGCCACCTGCCTAGTGTCTCACAAGCCCACTGACTGCCGAATGAACACCTGGCGACACCCTGAAGACGAGAGGACATTTTGGAGGCCCACACACAGCTGCTGGGCGGCATCCTGCTGTAGGGCCGAGCAAAGGGAAGCCAATTTCCACTTTCCCGCAGGAAGGACAGACGGACAGAGTGACGCCCAGTCCCTCACAGGCAGGCCTCCGCAGTATCCGGCAGGTGGCGGACCCGGGGGCACGGGCTGCAAAGGGCCGGTGGCAGTCGACCAACAGAGGAGGGTGGGCAGCCCCACTGTCACTCCAAGCCCAGCCGGTTTGCTAACGGAGGCACGACTGCCGGGCCGGGACCACCACCTACCCTGCGCCGTCTGCGGGGACAGGGCCTGGCAGCCCTCTGCTTCCTGAGAGCATCTCCCCAGCCTTTTCAGGCTTCGGGTCCCTTCAGACTGGCTTCTCCACCCCTTCCAGTCACACACCTGGTAAGGGTCTGGTGCCCAGACCAGATGACTCAACACAACCAGAAGCAAACATCCCCACTGCAGAATGAGCTGACGTCTAAACAGACGCTTCTCCAAAGAAAGTGGGGCTGAGAGGCCTACAGAAAACGCTCGGTCACTACCCAGCAGGGAAGTGCAGCTCGGACCACCACGGGACACCGGCTCGCCCCTCCTGGGAGCCCACTAACAAGAGAACAGCACCCCAGGGGTGCCAGAGAGGGTGTGGGAAGGCGCGTCCGGGCAGCCACGGTGGAAAGCAGGCCGGCGGTCCCCAACGCACAGCGAAGCAGCCACGTGCCCCAGGCAGCTTGCGGACAGCAGCAGACGCCGGCCTGTGACCATAGTGGTGTCGGGCAGTGGTGCCATGTGGCCCACGGCGTGCTGACAGCGGAGCAGCAGTCAAGCTGGATCTGTGTGTGCCAGGCAGCCCCACGCCGAGGCCCCCGGCCCACGCTGCCCTCGGGCACTGTCGCCGGTACCTCTCCTCCACATCGCTGCTCTGCCGGCCCTCCAGGGTGCAGCTCCTTCCGGAAGCTCCCTGACCCCGCTCTGGGCCCTCTCGCTCCCCCTCTGGACACCCACCGTCACAGTCACATGCAGGATGGTGGCTGATGGCCTCCACGTGGGACTTTTCATCACGACGCCGGGACATGGCAGGCACAGGTGAGGGTGGCAGAGGGCTTGGGGTCTGCCGCTGAGCCGGTGGGACCCTGGGCCCAGTCTCGGATTCTTGGGCCTACACCCCACTGGTAGTCACGGGGATTGAGGGCCCGGGAGCAGCGGCTGACGGCTGGGCACACACGTCGGGAGGGTCAGCCCCACTCAGGCTGCTCGCAGCTGCTCCCCCGTTACAAACAGGCCCCGCACTTGCCGCATCTCCAACGCACGCCAAACGGCGGACCGACGGGCAGAGGTTGGTTCAGAGCAAGCAGTACAGGCAAAGAGCCTGTCTCCCGGCACCTGTGCCCGCAGCGGCACAACGACCCAAGAGGAGCTTGCCCAGCGGAGGCCTGTCTCCACTGCCTCGGGCAGCGGGCCACGCTCCAGTCTGGCTGCAGGCTTGCAAACAGAGAGGCCAGAACCGCCACTCGCAAACAGCATACTGCATCCCTGGCTGCTCTGCGGGCCCTCGCCCGCCTGCCACGTGAAGAGCAGAGACGGCCTTTCGCAGGCACTCCTCCCCGCCATCCTACCCTGCAGGGGATGCCTGGAGACCACGCTGGGGCCGTCATGACCCTGAGCAGTCAGGGACGCTGAGGAACACACGGTGCCTGGGCTGTAGTGAGCTGGGCCAGGCCGGGGAGCCCCAGCTCGGGGCGCTGCCTCACCTCTTTTCTCTCGGGCAATCCTGCGCACCCCCTCTCTGAACTCAGACAGCACCTGGAGGTATGGCATGACAGTGGACTCGAGCTGTGGAGAGGAGGGTTGAGTCACAGAGGGAAGTGCACAGGCTGCTTGCTCAGGACAGGCCATCTGTGCTCGCTGCCCACTGTCCCGCACACTGGTCCCTGGCCATGCTGGCCACCGCGGGGACATGCACTGCACTGCCCATGGGCAGAGCCCTAGCTGGAGAGGCCTGGCCGCCCGAGGAGGTGGCTGTGCCTGCCACCTGCTTCCCCAGCAGAAACAGACTCGGGCTCTGGAGGAGGCCCCTCCATGAAAGTCATTCAGCAGCTCCAAACAAAGTGACACCATGCCCCAGGTCTCGAGCTCTTAGGGCGCCTCACACCTGGGTGACCAGGGTCTTGTGGCTGGAGGACTGTCTCTGTCAGCGGTGAGACAGCCAGGAGCCTCGGCCAGGGAGCCGACACCCCAGGGACAGGGACTGCCCCCGCTGGGCGCTGCCCCCCTGCACCACGGAAGTTAACGCACGACCTTCCACCTGCCGGGGGGGCCTGGGACCCAGGCTGACTTCAGTGCCCACTGGCACATGTGGGCACATTGGCAGTAGAGCCCAGGGCCCCGGGTGCCGTGGCCTTCGACAGCCGACAAAGCTCTTTAAGCTCGAAGGCAGACGGTCTCCAACGAGCTGGCTGCAGGGCAGCGCCCAGCACCATCTGCATGAGAGACTGGGCGGCGGGTTCTCGAAGCGCCGAGGGTGGCTCCTGAGCTGTGCGCCCCGGGAGGCAGGGGGGCGCTGCCGGACTTATCACCCCAGCGCCTAATCTGTCTTTCAGGAGGGCAGTCCTTGGGGGGCCCCCATAGATGCAACAACAGGAGAGCTCTGCGCCCCTCGACGGGGCGGGACTTGAAGGTGTTGCCTGTTTACTTCGCACGAGACTGCCGGTTGTGTCTAAAGAGCGGGCGCCGTCTGACTGGGCGACCATGGAGCCCTCCAGACAGGAGGTGGACGGCGCGCCTGCCTCGCGCCGTGGACGCAGCCGCAGTCCAGGACCGCGCACAGCGCAGGCGCCGCCATACCCGGGGCTCTCAGCGCAGCCTGCAGACAACGGCCCGCGCAGGAGGGAGGGAGGGCTTGTGACGCCACCTGGCTGCGGTGTGACAGGGCTAAGGGCGGTCTCCTGCAGCCCGGGATCCCAGAGGCCCTCAAGGAGCACGGGACATGCGCCCCAGAGGTCACGTGCGGCAGAGCCCGTGACGTCAGGCTGTTCCTGCACTAACAGCCGTGCATGACTCGGGACAGCTGCTGCCTCCCCTCCAGCCAGATCTCAGCCACCAGAGCCGCCGGGCAGGGCCAGTGTGGGGGCTGATGGCCCCCATGCCCATGGGGAGGTCAGGAGGGGAGCAAGTGTGGAGGCAGGAGGGCGCCCCTCGTGCAGGTGTGGGGTCGGAGGCCGGGCGCACGCCACTCACATTTGGGCTGGTTCCAGCTCCTCCTACCGGGAAACCCAGCGAGCTTCCCTCTTCGATGGCCCCAAAGATCTAGGACAAGAGACAGACGTGTGTGACAAAGAAGCCCTGGACGACACGCCGTCGGGTCCGGGCAAGGCGCTGCTGTGATGGGAGGGCTGCGGCGGCAGGTGACGGCCTGTGGTGGGACCGACAGCGGGCGGCTCCGAGCTGGAAACCCAGCCGAGGGCCCACCTGCCCCAGACCCGTCCCAGCCCCTGCCCAGCCTTGCTGAAGCTGGAGGGCTGGTTCAGACACTCATTCTGCTTTCCCAGCTTCAGGAAGGGACGTGACAGGAGAAGCGAACAGTGGACAGCGGGGCTGGGCAGGCGGGCGGACGCACCGTGAGCATGTGGGTGAGGTAGCGGGCAATGCTCTCCAGCAGGGAGCGGTTGGGCCTCCTCCGCGCAGCCTTCCGGGCCGCCATGTAGAGGTTGCACTGGCTGACCAGAGCCCGCATCTCCTCCAAGGCCGTGCGGGTGTCCACGCTGTCACAGATGGCTTCGTGGACCGCGGTCTTCTTGTCGTAAAAGCTGAGTGAGAGGAGGGAGGGAGGGGTTGTGGCTGCACCCACCACAGAGGACCCTCTGTCCTCGGGGACAGGGA
Source organism: Solenodon paradoxus (assembly GCA_004363575.1). NCBI lineage: Eukaryota > Metazoa > Chordata > Mammalia > Eulipotyphla > Solenodontidae > Solenodon > Solenodon paradoxus. The sequence continues at coordinate 34,113 of RJWH01006828.1, forward strand.
TGCACACGCCCACAGACCCTCTGTCCTCCCTCTGTCCTCGGGGACAGAGATGCACACGCCCGAAGACCCTCTGTCCTCAGGGACAGGGATGCACGTGCCCGTAGACCCTGTCACCTCTTGTTCAGTCCTGCTTCCTCATCTTCCCACTTCTCAAACTGACCAGTGAGATCCACAGGTGCTCGGAGGACGTCTTTCACGTTTAAGAAAAACTCCTAGAGTCAGAAATCCCATTTACCAGCATTCCCACAACTCTTCTGCCTGGAAGCCCCGACGACCGGCGCGCCCTGTGGCGCAGGCGGAGGCGGCTCAGCCCAGACCCTGTAAAGCCCAGGCCGCCCGGGTTTGAGACCAGGGCCAGGGAAACCCAGATGCAAAGAGGAAAGAGGTCCCCGATACAAAGCTGCCTGAAACCGCGTGCGCTGGCAGCACACAGCAGTCACAGGACAGAGTCGGGACAAATGTCTGCCTCTCGCCTCTGGGACCAAGGCAGCGGCAGGACGGGTCCAGGGGGAAGCCACGCAGACTCGCTCCCGTCCACAGGGCGCTGCGGCGCCGACGGGGCGCTGCCAGGAGACAGTGCGAGGCGGGACTCACATTCATGAACTTCTCGTACTGAAGCGCCGACTCCATGGTGTTGCTGGAGTAATCCAACGTGTCTCTCCAGGAGTGCAGGAGGAAGGCCAGGCGCAGCCGCCGCGCTGGGGACGACGGCAGCTCCAGCCCCGCGGCCCCCGCCCGGCCCCGCCCAGCCCCTGCACCCCAACTCCCGGCGCCCCAGCCTCCCATGGCCCCGCCCAGCTCCCCAGCACCCCACCCCCGCCCCCCGCGCCCCGCCCCCAGCGGGCAGCATGCGGTGCTGGGAGAAGTGCTTACCCGAGTGCTGCTTCAGGGCGTCCTTAATGGTGATGAAGTTCTTGAGTGACTTGGACATCTTGCAGCCTGCGATCGTCAGGTGGCCCGTGTGCAGGAAGTACCTGACCCAGCAGTCGTTCTCAAAGTAGGCCTGCAGGGACGGGGACGGGTGAGGGGCAGCCAGAAGGGCACTCTGGGAGTAGGTGGGGACCCGGGACGTGGCTCAGGCCTGTCTTCTGCCGAAGGCCAGGCTGTGACTGGGAGAAACCGAACTCAACGACAGGTCACAGTCCGCCACACCAGCAGCGAGGAAGCACCTGGCCGAGGGCCCCGCCTCCCCACATCACGGTGGGAGCTCAGCCCCGCCCCACCTACCTCCGACTGCGCCAGCTCGTTGTCGTGGTGGGGGAAGCGGAGGTCGAAGCCCCCTCCATGGATGTCCATCGAGGCTCCCAGGAGAGTGCCTGCCATGGCGGAGCACTCGATGTGCCATCCTGGACGCCCCTAGAGGGTCAAGTGCCGCAATGACTGGTCTTTCACTGACACAGCGTCTGTGCCTCCCACATCTCTGAGCGCAAGGGGACAAGTATCGGCGCCGCACGTGAAAAACTAAGGGGATCCCGCTCCTGAAGTTCACACCAGCTTTGCGAGTCTGAGCTCGTCCGGAGTCCCAGCGCCCAGAGCAAATGCCCTCCCCGCCCTGCAGCTCTTGGGGGACAGGGCCCAGAAGCCCATGACAGGCGACTCAGGACGGCCTCGAGGAGCCACGCCTGCACACGTGAGCGAAGGGTGAAGGGCCGGATGGATGGCCGCGCCGGCCCTCAGGGGCTCACCTGGCCCCACGGGCATGGCCAGGATGGCTCCCCGGGCTTGGAGGCTTTCCACAGGGCGAAGTCGTTGGGGGAGCGCTTCTCGCTCAGGCGCTCGGCAGAGACGCTCAGGTCGCCTGCGGACATGGGGCGGTTACTCAGCGGCCGCTGCCCCCACCTCAGGGCCGTGTCGGAGATCTGGCCCACCCTTCAGCCTCCTTCCAGGGTGGCATGACCAGGCGGTGTCGATTCACAAGACGCCACGTCTAAGCTCCAAGGTCAGCGACTCGCGACCGTGGACCGAACGCACACCCATCACCAGGAGCAGTGGAGTTTTCCCTGGTGGGAGGAACGGGGCGCGAGTCTGGCGGGAGCTGCAGACGGCACCCCGCACCCCACACCCCGCACGCTGAGCCTGCAGCCCCGTACGGACACGGCGACACACTGGTGCTGAGAAACGGGAGCTGCCGTCAGCCCCGCTCAGGGATGGGACCACCCTGGTGCTGGTGCCTGTGACAGCCCCGCGCGGAAGGGCCCCCGGCCTCTCCGGGGCATGGGCACGTTCTCGCGGAAAGCCCCAGAGCAGGAAGGCAGGCTCGTTGCCAGCGCCCAGGGCTGCCGCCTGCAGGAGTCCACAGCGCTGCCCTCGCCGTCCCTCCAGGACAAGCCCGGAGCAGTCACACGACCACACAGCCCAGGGGGCTGCCGCCCCACTGCTTTAGAAACACGAACTTCCGTAACGGTCAGATGGGCATGCTCTGACGGAGCAGCGGTCCCCCTGGCTCAAAGCCCAGGCCTGGAACAACCATGTGAACAACTGCCTGAAAATAAAGTGCTGTTTCTCCGTCTTCTCCTGCCGACGTGCCCTCATTCCCGCTGCACCTCTCCTTCAAAACAAAGTCGGACAGGCACCCACGCAGCAGCGAAGTTAGCAAGTACAAAGGGGAACGTCGTATCCTGAAGCAGGATCAGTTACATAAGCGTCCGGTGCATCGAACACGCACACACGCCACAACGCACACACGCCACAGCGGCCAGTCCGCTCTGGCTCCGTCCCTGCATGTCCTGTCGTCAGGCCGTGTCGTCGGCGATAATTTGCAAATGTAATCTGATGTGGCGCCTCGACAGTTTTTCCGTCGCCCTTTACTGGACAGACGATGTGCCTTCCGGGCTGTAACTTTTCATTATTGCAAACACAATCACTCAGGATGGCAGGTGACTTGAAATGTTTTCTTTCAAAGACTTGCGTGACCGAGAAACAAGGATTCTCTCTCGTCGCACAAATGCCATGACCGGCAACCCGCACGCTTCACGTTCCGCAGTCAGGAAACGCATCAGGGGCCTCCCGTCTCGCCTCCCCAGAGGTGGCATTAGCCACCACCAGCAGGAGTGGTCTCTGCCCGGTGTCCCCATCAGGACGCCCCCACAGCGGGCCCCCCTCTGCCGTGCCGTCGCCCTCCGGTCAGCTCCGGCCACACCACCCTCCTGCCCCGCCAGAGGCCCTGCCAGGCTCGGCAGCAGCACTGTGTGCTGAGCACGCACTGGGGGCGTCCCCCTCACTGTCCCTTCGCACTTGCTGCTGGAGCCCCCTCGGGTGTCCCTGGAACTGAAACCGCTTCTAAAGCGAGTCTGGGTGAAAAAAAGGTCCAAAAGCACACGGCACTTTGAAAGAACACCGCGGAGGGGGTCCAACGGCGAAGCGGACCAGCGCACTGACCGCCGTGAGGACGGTGCTCCCGCACGCGCCCCTCAAGCAGCCGCCGGCCCTCCCTGCCCCGGGGCCTCCGGGCCAGCGCGCAGAGAGGCGCTTCCAGGACGGTGCGAAGCTCTAGGCATCCGGTTACGTCAGTTCTGTCCTGATGCCTCTGGGGTCTGTTTTCATCAGTCTTGCTGGCTTTTCCATTTTCTAAGTTTCGTGAAGATGTTTGTGAGGCAGCTTTTGCCTTTTACGTGCATTTCCGCCCCGCTCGTGCCTCTGCGCTTACTCCTTCTCCTCCCAGGTGCGCTTTACTCTTCTAGGGTTGGACTGACAGCTTTCGCCGAGCTCCTTTCGCTCCTCGTTTTTAATAAGCACCTTTAACACACAACTTTGCGACGCGGAAGTCACAGAAGTCACGGAAACCCAGAGAAAGGACGCAGCTGGAGGCCGTGCGGGCCCTGACTGCACCCCCGGCGTCACGGCGAGAGTAACAGACGCACAGCAGACACGCGGACCAGCAGGAGGGAAGATCAGATGTCACCGCAGTGGGACACATGGCTGCACATGGGAGGACGTCTGTGAGGGCGGCAGCGTGGGGACGTCAGCCACGCGCAGAAGGACGACGGGCCACTCCCGAACGCCACACTCAGAACTGACTCGCACTGGCGACCATGACGGTCCAGACGACAGCAGCTGGGAACGCTCCTGGGCGTGAGCCTGAGGGATGCATTTTGGGCTTAGACTCCCCCAGACAAGGAAACAGAAGCAAGAACGAACAGCTGGGACGACATCAGTGAAAGGCTTCGCCAGCAGAGGGACCAGCACAAATTGAGAGCTGCCGAGAGCAGAGGGCGTTTGTGAGAAAACCCTGCCCTGACCCAGCGCTGGAGCTAGTCTGCCGGCACCGCCACGGAGCTCCGGAGACACGGCTGTGTCCTGGTCCGTGACTGAGGACAAACTCGCACGCCCTCCCTGCTCTGCAGCTGGGCATAAGGGACAAGGGTCGCCAGAGGAAACCACACGTGGCCAAGGAGGAGAATCATTCCTCAGTGTGAAAGGAGCTCCCCAGGCCCCCAGACGCGCCGCTTAGGGTGACAACAGCCCCGGGCCAGCACCCGTGCTTGCAGTTACGTCCCCTTTTCTCTACCTGAGTGCCCGGCTGTCAGTCTTCTCACCGTCTGGAGGCTCTGCCGTAGCATTTGCAAGTCATAACTTGTAAGAGGTTAATTTCCAAAATATATACTCAAAAAACAAGTGAAACCAAAAACCCGAAATACCCCAATTAGAAAGCAAATGGCGATGTGAAGAGACAAGTCTGCAGAGCAGACAGAGGCCAGCGGGCGCCGGAGAAGACGCTCCTTGTCACTGATCAGGGAAAGGCTCGTGGGAACCACAGCGAGAGGTCACGTGACACTGGTCAGCACGGCGTGGACCACGACAGCAGCAGCAGTCTCCCATTGGAGACTGCGACGGGGCCGCAGGCGATCCGCAGTCCCTCTGGGACATTCCCTCCAAGGACACGGAAACACTGCCGGAAAGGCTGCCGCACTCACGCAGGATTGTGACGACGAAGGAGCACACACACAGGACACTGACCTCTGCGAGAAGGAACAGGGACTGCCACCTAGGACATGGGTGACCTGAGGGCGCTACGTTAGCAACGGAGTCAGAGAGAGACAAAGCCCGGTGACTCCATGTGCACGTAGAAGCCAGAAACAAACGCACCAGCACAGGCTGACAGAGGACGGAGCCGCGACTCAGAGGGCCAAGGGCATGAACCCGCAGACACGCAAGGCAGAAGTCGGGGCGGCCACGCATGGCATGGGGGCTGTGGGACGCTGAGCTGAATGATACCGAAAGCGGCCAAGAGAGGAAGCGTGACCAGCTCTCGTCACACGTGGTGTGGCGGGGTCAGAGAGCCCCCTCGGGGAAGCGCCTCCCGGCAGCCTGCAGACTTCTCTGCGTCCGGCTGCATGGTCCTGGGTAGGCCGAGGGGACGGACGCTCTTCACTGCTGGGCAGAAAGCTCTGCTCTGCGCGCCCACCTCGCACACACTGAGGGCCCTGCCCGCCCCGTCCCTGGCTCGGGCGTGCGCAGCATCCCAACCTGCAGCGTCTACCAGGCTGCGGGAGGCAGAGGCCCAGCCTCAGAAGGGGCCCCTGCTCTCTGATGGGCGCCACTGGCCTTCACATTCATGTTGTAAACAAACAGTCTGCTTTTCTCCAAGTGTCTGAGCTGTCGTGTCTCATTTAGGTTCCGGCACCACCGTGGAAGAGAGTCCTAAGGGTCAAACTTCTCATCGGCAAGGGCATCTTCACGCCCAGCTGCCTCTCGAGAAACTGGCAGGTGAGCGCAGCAGCGTCCCCCTGGTGTCCCTCCACCCCCGCCCGCAGGCGCCCTGGCCACTAACCCAGCAAACCGCAGCCCAAGGACAGAGGCCGCAAGTCCGACACAGCTCTCAGGGCGGCCCCGTGGGTAATTTTTGTGCACCCTGGAGGCTCAGAGGGCGAATCCGCCGGCACAGCCACGTCGTCCCAGGGGCCCAGGTTCACGATCTGGGCAGGACAGCAAGCGAGATGAACAACAAAACGAAGACGACACAAGGCACTTCTTTCTCCTGTCTTCCTGCCTGTCTCCGCGCGCCTCTGTTCCTGCCTGCGCATTCCTTTCTTTCACTTCTTGAAGGAAAGGCACAGGCAGGAATGAAGGCAAGTAGGCAGGCGTTTCAGCTGTTCACACCCGGCACGCAAACCCTGGGCCACGTGGCTTGAGTCCTCTGGAGACACACAACACAACCACTGCTCCACCAGGTCACGCAGTACCTCTCCTTTAAAAAGCAACAAATGCGCGCCCTGGTCTTTGTGGAGGAGACGCCTGTGTGACATCGCTGCCTCCAACCCGGGGCACGGAGCGTGCAGCTGCCCCCTCGCCCGCGTGCCCTCCGTCACCTTCGCCTTCCTGCAGGGCCTTCTCGTCCCCCACGGCTTCGGGCACCAGCTTCCCGTAGAAGTGCCGCTCGCTGGCAGCGAACCTGGCTGTGTCGAAGTAGACGGACCCGTTGGATGCGTAGCTGGAAGACAAGCGAGTCGAGACGTGCGACAGGCCTGGCTCCGTCTCTGCTCCTGGCCCCCACCTGTGACGGCTTTCACACCCCGGTGTGGGCTGCAGGACCTTCACACTGGGCAGCTGCCCGCCTCATGGCCTGGGGCCACACGGCTCCGGCTCTGTCCCTCACCTCGGGACAACACGGTCCCGTGACCTGGCTCGGCTTCTCCGCCTACGCTGCCCTGGCGCTGGCCCAGCTGGGCTTCTGTGCCCGGGCAGCTTTGCAGGTAATGCCCGCTGCAGTGCGGCCTCCCCACCTTCCTTGTCCCCTCATGCCATCTGGCTCGGTCCCGTGTGGCAGGGAGGAGGCACTTCTGGAGGCAGGGCCACTAGGCGTGGGCTGGGTGCCCTTCCTCCAGGCGTGCGCTGTCTCTGCTCCGGGCTCTCCGGCACTGCGGGCGTTCCCTGCGTGGGTCCGCACTGACCGGTGGCAGCTTCTGACCAGCTAACTTGACGGGAGATGAGCTTCCCGGGCAGACCGCACTGCGAGACGCCCAAGGCAGGCGCGGTGGGAGGAACTCCAGGCAGGCGAAGCCCGGTCTCCCGGGCAGGACGAAGGGCCTGTCTCAGCACCACACCCAGGGGCCACGTCTCCTCACACAGGGCCCCTCTCCCTGGAAAACACTCCCGTCTCCGCAGGCCTGGCAGGTGGTGGTGGCCTCAGCCATGAGCTCACCGGCGGCTGGGGGCCAGCACTCTGCCTCGTCTCTTGTCCTCTGCCCCAGGGCCCGAGTGCAGGGGCTGTCTGCCCCCGTGGGCAGACTGCTGGGGCAAATCTGCCATGGGGCTGCGGGGAAGGCTGCACAGCATCGCCCGAGTTTTTCCATCCTGCCTTGAATGGAGGGTGGGGCCGCACCTCCAGGCACTGTCCCAGCAGCAGCCAAGACCGAGGAAAACCCGAGGGCTCTCACAAGCAAGCCTGATGCCAGAGCCGAGGCTGCTGATCTGCTGAGGTTACAGGCCCAGTCATAGCCCCCAAGTCCCCATGCTGAGTCCTAACCCCAGCACCCGGGCGTGACACTAGAGAGTGCTCTTTAGAAAATTAAAATGAGACCTTCACCCTACAATGCATATAGCTATGTAACCAAAAGAAATGAAATAATTAAAAGAAAGTTTTTGTAATAAACGAGGCATTGGGATGGGCCCTAATCCAGTGTCAGGGGTCCTGACAGGAGACCAGCACTAGGAGGGACACAGGTGCAGAGACAGGCGCATCTGGAGTCTGCGGAGAGGGCCGGGAACAGCGCCTGCCCGCCCGCCCTGGGCCCGCCTGGCAGAGCCCCGCTCCCTGGACAAGCCTCCCCTGGGACTTGGCGAGGGCCTTGACCTTACCCGTAACCGTTGTCCACGATCTTCTGGACGAAGCTGACAATCTCAGGCACGTACTCGCTGACCCGGGTGAGGACATCCGGAGGGAGGACCTGTGGACGAGAGCCGGCAGTTGGCGGCAGGAAGGTGCCCTGGGCCACGCCCACCCCGCGTCAGGCCGCGGCGCTCACGTTCAGAGCCCGCATGTCCTTGTGGAACTCTTCCTCCCAGAACTTGGGCAGTTTGGAGAAAATAGAATTGTCCGTCACGTCGCTGCCCAGCGTGGAGTCCAGCCAGTCAGAGAGCAAGTCCTTAGCTTGGTCCAACACCACCTGGGGGACAGAGGACAAGGTCCACGCACGCACAGCTTTTAGGGTCACCCCACCCTGGCCTCGACCACGTGCAGCACAGCCATGCCCTTCTCCAAACACTGCTGTGCCCGGTGCCAGCGCGGGTGGGTGGTGGCACGGGGGTGGCTGGTCCCCGCCCCAGAGCCCAGAGTCATCAGCAGGGACACGCGGCAAGCAGACAGGGCCGGGCGCTGTGGACGCAGGAGGCCTGCGTGAGGGCCAGGCGCAGGGCGCTCCCGCCACCCGGGGTTTGCTGGGAGCCTCAGAGCCCATAAAGGGAATGTCCAATAAGCCGCGGAGCAAACGACGGATGACAGGGCTGGCACAGAAGTTGGGGCTCTGAAACGGGCTCGGGAGCACGGCACTCTCTCCGAGGTTCCCAGTCACACCTGAAGAGGCAAGGAGTGAGGCCTCCATGCCTGGCACCCATGACAGTCCCAGGGCCCGACGGCCGGGCCTGTGGTAAGGGGCCGCTGTGAACGCAGGGACAGAAGCGCCCTCCGTGCGGGTTGGGGTGTGGGCCCCCATGCACACCAGCCTAATCCAGCGTGAACTGGACAGCCGCACAGTCTCCAGAAAAAAACCTGGGGGGCAGCTTCATTTCAGCGTTGGGAAGGTGGCTTCGGGCACGAGCTGAGCAAGAAAGCTGACGGATGTGATGCTGGAAATCCAGCCCCAACTACAGGGAACTAGAGAGTCACCTCTGGGAGTATGCTGCTGTCCATCTCAATGACAAAGGACCAGGGAAAGGGCCTGGGGCGCTTCCTGGCAGCCGAGGTCAGAACACTGCCACCACCTTTCCTTAACCAAAAGGAAGGGTCCAGTGCAAGAGGGGCAGAGACACTATGCAGAATGGCGGCTGGCAAGTGACCACACCCAGCGGGCACCGCGCGATGGGAGGGAAGCCGGGCGCACGGGGCTGGCTCTGCACACGGCCACCGGAGCACGGAGGGGCGTACGACCACACCAACAGCCTCAAGCAGGGGCCGCGCTGACACAGGCCACCACAAGGTGAACCTCAGGGCACTACCGAGTGATGCAAACCAGAGGCAAAGGACAGATGCCGTGTGGCCCCCGACGTGGGGCCCAGAGCCAGAGCAGATGTGCGAGTGGGGCAGGCCCGGTGAGTGTTCCCACGTGGGAAGAGGAGCGAGTTCCGGAGCAACCGTGGAGATGGCGGCACAAGGACAGAGTGTTTGATGTCCCCAAGCTGAGCTGTGCTGCAGGGTCAGTGCCTTCCCAGAAGGGAGAACAGCGGGCCCGGGCACTGAAGGGCCCGCTGCAGCGCCCGTCTCCTGAGGCTCAGAAGCAGCGCCACTGGGCGCCCGAGAGGACGGCAGGGACACGCATTACGTTTTGACGGGGTGTGCGCAGTGAGGGTTAAGGAGCACCAGGCCCAGGAGGCCGCTGCAGCTCAGGAGGGGAGAGGCCTGTGCCTGGGCCCCAGGGTCCTCACTGTGTCTCAAGAAAGTCCCCAGAGGCAGAGGCTGGCCAAGGCAACTGCCCAGGTCAGCAGGACCCACAGCGGCTCCTAAGCTAGTCTCCGTTAGGACACACTGGGGAGGCGCGCCCTGGTGGGGTGGCAGCTAGGTCCGCCACCTCCAGCTGAGCCCAGTCCACATGCATCCGGGCCCTGGGTTCACACCCTGCGGCGGGGCGCAGGGAGGTCAGGGGGTCGGGAGGGGGAGCAGCCAGGATGAACAACGAAGTGAAATAAATGCTTCCTACCCCTCGACTTCATTTCTGCCTGCCCCTTGCCTTTAAAAAGAATAAAAACTGGGAGCATCCACTGGGTGATCGTGGCGCTCTTCCCCGCACTGCTAGTGCACCCCATTTGCATGAGGGCGTGCAGGGCGACGGAGGGCTGGGGAGCCGCCCCAAGTCTTGCTGTGGCCCTTCGACGCAGTCCAGCGCCGCACAGGAGTTTCTAGCAGCAGGGCTACCTCCGCTCGGCGCCGGACCTCCTCCGCGGGGAGCTGGGACTGCGTGGCCGCCTCCAGAGGTTCCAGCCCGAGCTTCACCGCGAGCTGCAGGTGCTCCAGCATCTGCCTTTTGTCCGGGTCTGTGGTCTCACTCAGCTTCACTGAAAAGTGCTGAAACCAGAAGAAAAAGCCACACCCATCAGACCCGGGCAGAACCCTGATCTGGGTCGCAGCGGGGCGGGGCGGAGCCGTGACCCGGGGTCTGGCGAGACTGGCTGGGTGTGGCCCGGGACTCCTGGAAGAGATAGCCTCAGCCTCCCTTGCTGGCAGTTTCTCATTTTATTCCTACTTTTCCTTCCAGAGTGAAATGCCTTAAGCACACCCTTAATCATTGCTGTGACTGCTGAGTTGTTCATGAAAGGGAGCAAACAACTTACCCTGATCTTACTCTATAATACAATAGTGTGTCATTCAAAATGCACAGAACTCGCTTATTCAAACAATGCTGAAATTTTCTAGAATACCAATTCAAGAAGCCTGGCACCACTTCAGCATCTGCAGAAATATTTGATGTGGGCGGCCCCTGCGGGCCAAGGGGTTTATTCCACCAGGACAGTCCACACACGTCCCCATGTCCTAGGCTCAAGACCCGGGGCTCAGGGATACGGCCAAGATGATCAACTAAGTGAAATTACTTCAGTGTTTCTCCGCCCCCCTCTTCCTGCCTGCTGACCTGCCTTCACTGCTGCCTGCGCCTTCCCTTTAAAAATAGAAACAGATCTGACTTGGCTGGGAGCTTGACAGGGACGTGCCCCAGCAGCACTGTGGCATTTTACAGTGAGTGAGGAGGCCGGGGCTGAGACAACTGCTGTCAGGCCCGTCCACGTGCGTCTTTCCCCCGGACCAGGGGCTGCCCAGACGGAGACGGGGAGGCTGGGTGGCCGAGGGTGGGACCAGGCAGGAGGGCGCAGGGAGGGCGCAGGCAGGACGCACCTTCAGGGCGCTGTGCACGTCTTCCAGGAGCTGTGCCGCCGGCGGCTGCTTCTCCCGGTACTGCTCGAACAGGTGGTTCTGCCGGGCCCGCCTGATGATCTGAAGGAGAGGGTACGCGTGCTCAGAGCCTGGCGGCAGGTGGGCGGGCGCGGGGAGGGGCGGCCGGGGCCCCCAGTGGGGCTGGCGTGCAGGGCGGCCCTGCAGCGCTGGGGCAACAGCTCGTCTGCTCGGTCTTGAAGAGGCCCCGACTAAGTGCCCCTCAGCGGCCGAATACAGAGATGACTGCAGAAACCAGCACCAGTTCATCACGGGGTTCAAATCCTACACGGCAGGTCACGAATCCAAAACCCATGGGTTGAGGACTCAGTCTGGAAACCCTCTTCACCTTATCATCAATGTCTGTGATGTTCATGCAGTAAAAGACGTCGAACTTGAAGTAATCCCTCAGCACCCTCCTCAGGATGTCGAAGGAGATGTAGGACCTGCGGAATGAAGAGAGCAACCTCCCAAGCGGCCCAGGACGCGCGCCACCGTGCCGCCGCGGTGGGATAGGCGTGCGGGACTGCTCAGCCCACGGGCCACCCCGCCGTGTCGGGGGAGGAAGCCCTTTAGTGCAGGGACCATGCGCTCAGGACAGTGCAGGGCACCACCAGCGGGCCGGGGAGCACTGTGCCTGCGAGCTGTCCACACTCTCTGCTGCGCTATGGAGTAATGCTGGAATGAAAACTGATCTTAAATGTATTTAACAGAAGGGGGCGCACCCTGGTGGAGCAGCGGTTGGGTCCATCGCCTTTGAAGGAGCACAGGCCACAGACCTCTGGGTTTGAGTCCTGGGCCCAAGGGAACAACCAGTGCGAACAACTAAATGAAAATAAAACACTTCTTCCTCTCTCTTCTGCCTGTCTACCTACTAGCCTTCCTTCTTCCTGCACCTTGGCTTAAAAAAATCAAGCAAGAAAAGGGATGTTCAGGCTGACCTTCCTCCAGTCTCAGGCCACTGCAGGGGATTGCAGGTCTCCTTAGAGCCAATATGCTCTGGCCTGCGCATGGCCGCGGAGCCACGTGGCTGCACCGGTCCCCCATCCCCCGGCGTGTCCCCTCCTGCCGGCCCCCCCGCATGTGCCCTACCTGGCGTGTCCCATGTGAGACGCGTCGTAGACGGTTGGCCCACAGCAGTACCATGTCACCTTTTTCCCATTTTGCGGTACAAACACGTCCTTTTTTGGAAACGGGAGAACGACAACACGAGAACCGTCAGAGGCAGATCCCCAAGGTCGCGAGAAGGCCCTGGCGGGGGCTGCTCTCTACAAGGAGTAGCGAGGACGGCTCTGCTTCAGCGAGCAGTCAGGCTCTGCAGGGAGTGGTGGGCTGAGGGGCCCTGCGTCTCCTGGGGGGCTCTGAGGGCGCGCCAGAGCAGACACTCATGTTGTTGCTGACGTGCTGCTGATTTAACAGCATGATAACCTGGAGCAGGGCCGGGCCAGGGCCGCCCTGGCAGGATGCCATCAGCTCCAGAGTGTCATCTCACAGATGACAAATCGTGTGGGGCCCGTGGGCTAGAGCTCAGGGCCACTCAAGTCGCAGCCCTGCTCAAAGCTGGTCCGAGAGCCACCTGCCAAAGGGACACCTGCCTCCGACCACCAGAGAGACTGCCACCCTGTCTGCTCGGTGGCTCGCGGATGGCCATGCAATCCGAAGCGCCTGGAGCCCCGGGAAGCCTGGCCGTGCTGAGCAGAGCAGACTGAGGCTCACGGACCAACCCTGCGCTGTCTCAAGGCCGCTGGGCTCCCTGGCAGGCTTGCCGCCCCGCCTCCCGCCTGGCATGTGCCGTGCAGCTGTGGCCCCCACACGTCCTCTACAAAAGGATGCCAGTCCCGGGCCTGGCTCCCAGAGCCCGGCACTTAGGCGCAGGCAGCCCAGCCTCCCTGAGGAGCCACGCATGTGGCTCCGGACAACAGCTCTGCCCGGCCACGCAGGCGCATGGTGAGCAGTGAGGGGCTCCAGGCCTGGACGCGGGCGCCACGCCAATGTTGGAGCAGGTGCCGCTGCAGTGCAGTGCAGCGCAGGGTCTGAAGTGGTGCCCCCCACGTGCGTACCTTGTTCCGGGTGAGGCTGTTGTAAAGACGGAGCCTGCACGGCTCGGACCCGGCCGGGGGTGACCATGGATGCTGCAGCCGCCGACCTTTACCTGCGAGGCAGAGGGCAGGGGGTCAAGATGCAGGTAGGCCGGGTCCCCTCCATCTGCACAGAAGCGGCCTCTGTCAAAGGACGCTTGACTGGTGCACTTGGCGGCGCCCGTGTCCCGCTGCACCGCCTCAGGCCCCCGTGGCGGCTGTCCTGACGACCCCGGAACCCAGGGCTGGAGGCCCACGCTCGAGGCCCCCACTGGCCCTCAGTCATGACCCCTTGCCCACCGTGTGCACAACGCCACATGGCAGGGGGTCGGAAGCGTGGGCACTGTGACCTCACCTGCTGCCAACAGTCATCGTCCATAACTGGGGGCCCTGTCCTGCCTGCAGAGCCCCAGGGGGTGGCTCCAACCTCGAAGGGGCTCATTCCAGCCTGAGGAGCCCGGAACACTGCTGTCCAGCTAAGCCTGCCCACAGAGCCAGCTCCACCCCCGTGTCCCAGACCTCAGCTCTGCGCCCGGGCCGGGCCCTCAAGGTGGAGGCCGAGGTCCTGCTGACCGTCTTCCCAACGGGCCGTGTGGCGGGCACTTCTGCCGCCCCGTCTGCCTACTCTGTTCGCCCAGGAGCCGGCCCCGCACAGACCTCTCTGGAACCTGCGGATCCCACGTGCTGCGTCCCCGGGGGAGTGGGTCAGGCCTCACCACTCACGTGCCCAAGGCCACACAGCCGGCGGAACGGCCCGGGGGAGCAAATGTGTGGGAGCAGGGCGCGTGTGGCTTCCCCTGGTGGGTGAGAGCCCCAGACCCCATGGATATCAGACGACCGGTCTGTTTAAAGATGGCCAGCGCCAAGGACACTCAGTGACATCGCGGGGCTGCTACATGTCCCCCACGTCGTCCCGCACTTAGACCGCAGGCTCTGAACCAAGGCAGGTGGCTGTCGGGGAGGACTGAAGCGCCACACACTGTCGCGACAGGTCACCACCAGCATGGGCCCAGAGCCCGGCCAGCAGGACAGTGCAGGACACCAGGTGTCCTGGGCTTTCGAGCTCCACGCAGGTGCTGCCGTCACCAGCCGGTGGCAGCTGCGAGGAAGCCCGGCAAAACAAACTGTTTGCAGAAGGGGAACCAGGAGGCACCCCCCAGGGACCCTTCACTTAAAGAGACTTCCATTCACCACCGTCACAGGGCACATCGTTGCAAGGGCCCCACCTCACACAGTACTCCCCGATGGTTCTGACCCCCCCC